>PVJI01002202.1:0-153208 GCA_004026765.1 Micronycteris hirsuta | reverse complement strand
GGGGGGAAAAGGGAGAAGGGTTTTCAGGAACATCTATAAAAGATACATAGACAAAACCAAGGTGGGGGGTGGGATGGGGGGAAGGTGGGATGGGGGAGGTAGGGAGGTCTGGGGTGGGGAGGAAGTGGTGGGGGGAAAAGGCAGTCAACTGTACTTGAACAACAATTTAAAAAGAAAGTACCTTTCTTTTTAAGTACAATAACAGAACAATTGTTTTCCTTCCAAACCTCCTCCTCGCCCTGTTTTTCGTATTTATTAGTAAAATTAACATCCTTATGAATTTAATTCAGGAACTGTATATTAGTCTGGCCCTGTCCAGAGAGGGAAACCACACCATAATGAGAAAGTTTAATACAGAAAGCTATTAACTGTGAAAGGGATTAGAAGTAACAAGAGATGGGCTAGGAAGAGGTGAGAAGAACTGCCGTGAATCTAGGAATAGGAGATAGAAGGAGCAGCCTGCCCCCAGGGCTGAGATTGTGCGCACGCACCCCCTTCCAGACTGAGACCAGACCTTGCCAGAAGGGGCACAGCCAGCCCACTGGGTGGCAGAGAAGTCACTGTGGTGCAATGCTGGCGAAACTTGCCAGAAATGAGCCCTCTGCGGTGCCAAGGAAAGCTGTTCACAGGGAGGTGTGTCAGTGGAGACATTTTACTATAAAACCTTCCGAGGGGTGGTGACTGGGGAAGCTGCTGGCCACGGGGAAACTGAGTGTGACACAGGCACAGGTGCTGGAGAAAGACAACACACTTTACCAGACCAGGAAGCAAAGCCTGTTCCTTCTGTGCCCTCTACTGGCAAAGCTTAATGCTGTGCCAGCTGGCAAAGGAAAAATAATGAAAGGGCCCATGTTTACTTCACAGAGCAGGCTTTGGGTGAACTTGGAGCTGAGTGGCTACAGTGGCTAACTGGTGCATGGGGAAACCATCCCAGGCTTCTGCCCCTCCTGTTTCTGGCCCAGTTGGTCCCACGTCCTACAGAGCTTGCCCTGAAGACACCTGGGCATCTCCACAGCTGCAACATCATCTTCTGTGTCCTTACTGGTCTGCTTCTCGGTAGTTCACATTCCAGCCCTCCTTCCCCTTGCTTCCAAGGACATTTTCCTTAAAGTCTAAAATGCATCTCTTGATGGATTATGTTAAGAATTCCTCTATGCACTTGCACAGGATGCACATGAAACCAAGATGTACCACAGTAAGTGAGCATGGCAATGCAATACTATGTCTGGAAACTAGAAACTCTCTTCTTGAATTTTCCATCCTGGTTTTTAACTTGTTGAATTATGGTTTGGAAGCAGCTAGTGCACTTAAGGAATTTTGAAAGACAACCAATAGACTAGAGAATTAAAGATCAGAAGTTTACTTTTTTAAAATTTGCATTTCACATACTGAAAAAGAAGTCCTTTTAGGCCCTGGATTGAAGAAGAGAGAAAAAAAACATGACTATTACTGACTAATAACCAACTTAATAATTAGTGAGCACTCGCTGTGCCCGCTGCCCCGAAGGTGCTCATGCCCGGGCAGGGCTGGCCCCTCTGCGGGGCACAGTGCGGAGGGCCTGCAATGAAAACATTTTCATTTCTTTTAAAATCAGAAGGAAAAAAATGAACTTTTAGGTCAAAGAAAGTATTTTAACATAATACTAACATATTTGTATACCAAAAGAGTTATAAAATATAAATTTTAGTATTTTTTTTATAGAGGGAAGGGTCCACAAAGACCAAGTACGGAGGGCCCCTGAAAGTCACAGTGGGGCCCCATGGGTAGGGACTCGGAGCAAAGCGGGGCATGGAGTTCAGTGTTTTCTAGTCTGTAGCTCAGGGACTCACCGTTATTACTCTCGTATGTTGTACACACACCGAATAATAATCTCTGAAAAAACAGAGATTAGGTGTACCTTAGTGAGGAAGAACACGGGAATTTAAAGTGTTTCCAAAGTCATTCTTCCATGTATATTCTCTGCAATGATTACCAAAAGAGCAGCTACAATGACATACGGTCCATATAATTTTGTGATTTAGGAAAGTCATTCATTAACGCAAATGTTTGAGAAGCATTGATTTAGTAGATCTACATTGCAACCATCTCAACATTTAAAAAATCTTAATTATTATAACTGATAATCTCTGGGCTGATCCAGGCAGGTTATGTTTATTTAGGCCATAGATTTTGAACCTTTTTCTTTTTTTAAGATTTTATTTATTTAATTTTAGAGAGAGGGGATGGGAGGGAGAGAGAGAGAGAAAGAAAGATCAGTGTGTGGTTGCTTCTCTCGTGCCCCCCACCAGGGACCTGGCCAGCAATCCAGGCGTGTGCCTTGACTGGGAATCAAACTGGCAACCTTCCGGTTCACAGTCCGGCTCTCAGTCCACTGGGCTACACCAGCCAGGGCGTGAACCTTTTTCATCTCATGGCACACATGAACTAATTACTAAAATTCTGTGTAACAGCAAAAAATATGTTTTTTGCTGATCTGATCAAAAGGGGTAAAATTTTGATTCAGTCCCACAGGATGGCTATTGTTGTTGGCTGTTGTCTTTTTTTTTTTTCTCCTTGATGATCTAAGGGAAAAGAGATCAGTGCCCTGACTAAATAGTCAAGTATTGCAGGTTTCAAAAATTCTTTCGGCACGCCAGTTGAAAATCGCTGATTTAGGCCAAGGGCATACATGTACTATATGGTATCAGAGAGAGAACTCACCTTGGTCTTTACTTAGAAGGGGAGGATTTTCTACTGAATCTCCTATGACTTAGTTAAAAGACTGACAAATTCTTCTAGTCTTTACAATAGGTCTCTAAATTGTGAATGGAGTTGAATTTGGAGGAGATGCACATATATAATTTCTTTTTGTTTTGTGTTTAGTTTTTAAAAAGGAGGGTACTTACTGTTTTGTTTTTGTTTTCCATTCTGGCTAAAACCATTCTGTCTTTAGTCAATGCCCCTAGGTGAGCAGTACTGTAGTAAAATACCAGCCTTCTACTGTCCTGTGGTAGAAAGAAAACAGACTTGAGATTTGGACAAAACTAAATTGAAATCTTTGATGAACCTTTTCTGGTTATGTGTCCTTGGAAAATCACTTAATTTCTCTTGAACATAAGTTGCTTTTTATCCTTGTAAAATGGGGAGAAAAATATTTTTTCCCAGATGTTTCCCATTCTTACTGAGCCAACTTCTGGGTTCAATATCCTCTTATTTTGTCAAGCACAGGATTCAAGTAAGAGAGTGAGTACAGTTTTGTCCCGAAACCAGCATAACATTTGCAATCTATAGAAATATACTGATTTTATTTGTAAAATAAATATAGATTTATCTAAATAAATTATAGATAAATAATATTTAAAATTATCATCACATTAAATTCATAATTGCCAAATTAATCTAGCAAATATCTGGCATTTCTTACAGCTATAATATTTTATATTTTCACACCATTTCTTTCCCACAGGCATTACTCTAATTCAGACTTCTATTTCTTTATAAAAATGTAAAAAAAATTTTCTGTACAGTGTTTTGCAACCACTATGTCCCATCAAATTCTGAAATATTTCTGTCATTCCGAAGTAAAATCCCTCACCCATTAAGCAGTTTGTTGCTACCCTATCCTTCCTCCAATTCCTGACAACCAGCAGTCTGCAATCTGTATGGAATTATCTATTCAGGGTGTTTCATATCAATGAAATGATACAATGTGTGGCCTTTGGGTCTGACTCCTTTCATTTAGGGTAATGTTTCTGAGGCTCATTCATGTTGTAACAGGTATTTGCACTTCATTCCTTGTTATGCCTAAATTTGTACCTACATACATATATTCTGTTGAGCGTATTTATCAGTTTGTTTTTTCATGCATCTATCATGAAGCCATTTGATCAGTTTGGCTATTGTGAATAGCGTTGCTACAAACATTCCTGTATATGTACTTCTCTGAAGAGCAGCCGGGGACTGAACCTGCAACCTAGGCGTGTCCTCTGTCTGGGAATTGAACCGGTGACCTTTCACTCTGCTTCACTCAGATGCCCAACCGAGCCACGCTGGCCAGGGCTCTACATTTAACTCTTTGAGGAACTGCCAAAATCTTTCCCACAGTGGCTGAACCGTTTTACATTCCCACCAATGTATGAGGGCTCCAATTTTTCTACATCTTGCCTCAGTAAAACATTGACTCTGCAAGGCTGTCGAGTGCCTTCGCTGAGATGGGAGTTCCAGAAGGAAAGCAGTGAGAAGCCATCCCTATAGCTCGCTCTCATCTGGATTTCTCAGCACTACGTCACTCAGGGACACACTTGGCCTTGCGGAGTTCACACCTCCAGCGCGCTTGCTCACACAGGTACCAGGGTGAATGCTTGGCTGTGGAGGAGTTGAGGAGGTGGTGGCAGGACAGAGGCGTCCTTGGGATGACGTTTCTTTGCCCATATGCACCGCAGCCCCTCTCCACCTCCCTGTCCAGGCACCCTCTCTCTTGCTACCTGGTCTCTATGCAGAAGGCCACCCACCCCCAAAAAATGTATTTGCAATTAAAATATTCATATAAAAACCATACATTTTAAAAAGTTCATGGATGTGTTTTTTAGAAGTGTTACGGGTTTGCCATTCATTGCGATTACGTTCCAAAATGCGCAGGGTGGTCCACACGGCACCGTCATGGCCTTTTGTCACACTGAAGTCACTCGCATCACGACTTCTGTACTCTGGTTTCTCTTCAGGCCGCATAAATCTCTACGTTGTACTCTCCTCGCAACTTCCCCTGAGCTGTTGTCTTCTGACAGGTCCTCACGGGGCCTCATTCGACGGAACAGGTGCAGTAACACCTGAACCTGTGGAGGTTAACTGTGTTGGGGACCAAGTTCCTGTTCCACAGAGAGAACGCATTTTTTTCTGTAAACAACAATTAGAATGATATTTTCTAAATTTAGTATTCAAGGAATATTGTAATAAAATATTTGGAAACCAAAATAATGGACATAATTCCATCATCTTGAGCAACTACTGTCATTTTTATAGTGCTTTCCACCCCAAAATCCAAAATGTTGTGAGCACGGATCAGTGATTTTCACTTCAAATGCCCACAGGTGTCAGCAGGGAAAATTTGAAATATACCCATGTCCTCTCTGTGAGCGCCTCACATAGAAATGCTGAAGGTGGAGGACAGGATGGTGGGGCTAGAAACGAACTCGGGAATCATGGATTCACCGTCTCTGGTGTAAGATCCCAGAATCTGCTGTTTCTTGGTTTCATTGGGATATTCATCCACTTAGACCTTTTTTAATTGACTTTGAATTTGCACATGCATTACCTAAAATCGACAAGTTATAATCATCTATCTTGGTTAAGATTTGTTGGAAATATTTTAAAATTTGTATAATCTTTTCAACATCTGCCCCCTCCCCTTCTTTTTTAAGTACCCTCCTTCCACATGCAGTCCCGCGAGGCAGAACGGAGGGTGACCTGTGTGGACAGCAGAGAAGTGTCTGGTCTGAAGTGGCCTCAGGTCTGAAGGGCGCGGGCCAGGCAGAGTGCCTGTAAGTCTGCTGTGCAGCTGAGCTGTGTATACATTCAGAGGGCAAGCACCAAATCATATTTTTATAATAACTGCCATTTATTAAACCCACACCAGGTTCTGGGGATGGTGTTTGGTATGTTACACACATTATTTTTAATTCTCAAGATAACCCTTCAATACAGCAGATGAGGGATAAAGTAGCTTATTTAAACCCACATCTTCTTGGCTTCTCTGCCAAGAGAGCTTACTGAGAGTCAAGCTGGGGAGACAGCTGGTTAACACCACGGTTCTGAACTTGGAGCGAGTGGCTGGCCAGTGGTAGCGCCAGAGACAGGAGGTTATGGTGGCTGGGCCTTGACCTATTCAGCTTGCACACCCAGCCCTGGGCATGGCACAACTGTGGCTTCTTCAGGTTTGCTGAGAGAAAAGCTTATTATGCTCCAATGTATACACTGGGGGGAAAGGCAGCCAGGGTCTCCCACTCTGAATGCCTGGGCCCCTGCCGGACATGGCATTCATTATCCTTCTTTGGAGTACCAGAAGGTTATTTCGAGAGGGCTTAAATGTGGGGTGACTGCTGGAGGGTCACTGTGCCGGGGAGGAATGGGGAACTGGGGATTGGTTCTGAGTGGTCTGGGCAGAGTGAGAGGAATGGTGGCTGGCTCTGGGCAGATTCCGCGGAGGTTGGAGGGGCAGCGATATAGCATCAGTGGACACACCCTGACCCACTGGCTGTTGATGAGTTCTGAACGAGGTGAAGCTTACATGGCTGCTTTTGAACTGTGTCACCCAAGACTGGACTACACACAGGTTAAAATCTGGAGTCCAAGTAGCTGACTACATCATGATGATGGAAAACTCTGGTTAACAGTATAGTAGTCCCAGCCATGATGGAGGATAATACAGGGCACACCTGCAGATGCATAGTCAGGGAGTCTGTCTGAAATGAAGCTATTGCATCTGAAGGACGTCGAGAGCCAGGGCTAATAGAGCAGACTCTGAGGCTTCCTGCCTGTCCTTGTCCTGGATGCATGTTTCACAGGTGTTTGTATTGTAGCCTCTAGGGCCTAGAGAGGTACCTGTTACATGGGTACCACCACCAACAGCCCCTGAAAGTTGAGAGTTCAGTATCTCACATAGAAATGCTGAGGGTGGAGGCGGGGATGGTGGGGCTGCAAGTGAAGATACCTACTATCTGTCAAAGCCTGGCCATTTGTATTTCCTGATAAAGACCCCTCAGCTCTCCATCCTGCTCAGTCTTCCATGAAGTCCCCCTGGATATCATCCAAATGCAGCTCTAAATGGGTAACTCTTTCCCACCAGCTCTGGGGCCTGCTGGCTGTCTCTGGAGTAGACAACTTTCAGAAGCGGGGTTCCCTCTCTTCTTTCCTGGAAGTCTAGTTTCGTGGTTGTCTGCTGGGTAATTCTGGGTACTGAGAACATAGCAAATGGTAAAAGTACATCTCTGTGTTGGATTTCTTATTCCCTTTATGATTATACAGTTAATCAGTATGTACTGGGCCTTTACATGCTGTGTGCTCAAATATCCTGAAAGGGGATCCAGGCACTGGCTCTGCGGTCACACTGACTGGGTTTGAATTACAGCTTCTCTATTTTACTGATGTGACTTTGAACAATTCATTCAATCTCTTTGGACCTCGGTTTCTTCTTCTGTAACACAGTCTGATACTAAAAGCTTCCTTTTCATTTGGGCTGTTGCTGGGATTAAGAAAATGAATTAGCACATGTTCCATGCTGAGATCAGTACCTGGAAAAGGGAGAGCCTTCACTAAGCACTGGCAGAAAATGAACAGATTGAAGTAATATGACCTGGTTGGGGGGAGGAGGTCACAGACAACTTCAGAGTCGGTGGCCATTGCTGAGGTGGTGATGTCAGAGCTTCGAGCTCTTGACATAAAGTAACTTGTCATGCTGAGATCTGAGGGTAGAGCGGTCCCAGTAGAGGAAATGGCAAGAGCAAAGTCCTCAGGTGTGAGTAAGCTTGGGAGGCTGAGGAAGAGAGTAGTCCAATGTGTTTGGGGTATGGCTAGCAAGAGACTGGTATCAAATGATGTCAGAGAGGAAAGTAGGCAGAGACCTACTCATGAAAACCTTGAGGAGTTTGGATTTAGTTCTGAGTGTGAATGAAGCACCTTCAAGGGTTCTGAAAGGGAAGCATCACGATCTGATTGGTGTTTTTGTGAAATCATCTTGCCGCTGTAAGGAACTAAAGTGGAATCAGGGAGACTAGGCAATCCCTCTTCGTAAAAGCTCCATGTGCTCATCGGATCAAACCTAGTTCTGTTCTCTCCTGCTCTCTGAGATGAGTCTCCCACGAGCGGTATAGAACTTCCACTCTTGGCTGGAGCCTCACTCATATGTGGCAGCGCCTTTCTTGGTCATTACTTACTCTTCTCCGGAAGCCACCTGTGGCCCCTTTACTCTCATCAACCAATGCTGCCTTAAAGGAAATAAAGGCCTTAGGGACAAAACTTTTGAACCAAATGTCCCTTCTTTTTAGGTTTACTCATCACCTCTGCTTACCCTAACACTCTGCTGTTTGTTCCTGGAGAAGTAGAATCCAGATCTTTCCTAAGTAATCCCTTCATATTCAAGACCAAGAGCGAGGTATCAGCGTCCTTGAAGTTTTCATTCCGGAAGTAGAAGATGGACAATAAACAACTTACCCAGCAAAGAAGATTACTCAGATAGCAACAGAGCTGTGAAGGCTAAGGGAGATGGAAATAGACTGTGGGAGGGGAGAAGAGCTACTTCAATTGACAATGCTTGGAAGGCTTACTAAGGAGGTGACATCACCGGATCTGAGATGACGATAACAGGAAGAGCGGGAAGGTCATCAGGAAGAGCACTCCAGAGAGAGGGACAGCGGGTGCAAAGGGCCTAAGAGAGGAATGAGTTGCACTGCCGGAGGAATGGAAAGGTGGCCATTGCACTCAATTTGTTAGCCAAGGGGGAGGGTAGGGGGAGATGAGGTGAGAGATATAGTCGGGGTTCCTTCACCTGGAACCTCTTTGCCAGGGGTGAGGATTGTTTTTTAAATGCAGTGGGAAACACTGAAGGTTTGAGGCAGGGAAATATTATGTAATTCACACTTTTAAAAGATTTCTTGGGTAACTGTACAGAGAAGTGCTTTTCAGAGGGGCGAGTTAAGGCCAGGGCACTAATTAAGTGGCTAATAGTCTGGGAGAACAGTGGTAGTAACCTGAAGCAGGGCGGCAGCCATAGAGAGAACAAAGAAAAAGGAGATGGATTTAGGGTTTATTCTGATCGTAGAACTAAAGTAATTTAAGGGAGTAGATTTGGGAATGGACAGGAAAAAAAGTATGTGGAGTGACCCTCCTCCAATCTTTTAAAAAGTAAACCAGATTATTCTTTGTTTTGAATTAGGGTCTTCCTGTTTTGAATTTAAATTACAATCTCTCATCTTATATATTTCTTCCCTGAGAAATTGATATAAATGCACCCCCTGCATATGGCTGCTATGCCATATCTCTCTTCTCCCTGAGGTTATTTCAGGACAGTGACTACTGATTCATTGATAAATCCAGGGTTGATATTTAGTCCCTGTCCCCAATACTCAGGGAAAATTGGGATGGTATTGAGCTCTTCCCTTGCTTGTTAAAACTCTTACTTCATTGGTTTCATGTCACTGGCCTTTCCTAGTTCTCTCGCCTTTTCCTTCTCATTTGACTGCTCTCTAGTCTTGACACCCATGGAGCCCGCTTTGACTTTTCTGTTTTGTTTCTCAGGATGAAAAATTGTTTCTCCTGTTTGACTTGCATGGATTCAACTCCGGGACATTTCTGATGATTTGCAAATCTGTACATAATGATAATTGCATTTACCTTTGATTGCGCAATCATTATATGTCAGCACATCTCTAATCCCTATGCCCACGTTATATCATTTTTTCCATACTTAGATGTAGCATCACTCTCCCTACTCTGAAAGGAGGGGACAGATTCATAATGGTTAAGGACATTGCCCAAGATCACATAGTCAGCAAGTGGCAGAGTTTGGATTTGAACACAGGTCTGAATCCTAAATCCTAAACTGTTTTAACAACTGTGCTCTACTGTGTTCCAATATTCCCTCTCATTCCAAGTGCACCCTTCCCCACAAACTACACAAAACTCCTCTTTTCGTACTCTTTATTTGGCCTCATGAGTCTATCCTCCACATGGTCTCCAAATCTAGAAATGTCCTTAACTCCTTCCTATCCATTATCCTCTGTCAAATCGGTCTTCATGCCCAGCAGCATTAAGGTCACAAATGTCATGATGAGAATGTGTTGCCATCCTCTGCCTCCTAACTGGTTTCCTGGGCTGGTCTTTGCACAGCCCCACTAGTCCTGCACACCGTTACCTGGTACTTTTAAGTCAGTCTGATCCTGTCACTTTGCTTTGAAAACCTCTCTCGGCTCCTTGAGTTCTTGTTGCCTACCAGTCTCCATAGCGCTCACATGAGCTCATTCACAATTGGTCCCACCTATATTTTCTGTTTATATTTGTCTCATATGTATGTCAAACATAATTCTTTCAGATGTATATGGTTGTTATATAAGGAACAAAATACAGAATAATTTCAAAGTATTACTAAATTTATAGTGACTTCTCATTGTGAATGTCTCAATCAATGAGATATTAAAAGTACCACTACTTTTATGTGGGGTGCTTCCATTTTTTTATGTTAAAAAGAGTGTCTCCCAAGTAAAAAGACTGATTGATTCTCCCTTTTGATTGCTCATCCCTTTTGATTGCTCATCATTTCATAAAAGCTTTCCTTGGAGCTTTAGAGTTTAATAATTTTAATGAACATGATTCGCCACTGTAGTGCTGAGGTCATGGACCCTGTAGCCAAGGTCATATGTGGGTGGAATAATGAAATGAGATTTTTGGGTGTGTATGGGGTTATTAGTCCTAGGATATTTACAAAGTAGGAAAGTATTTAATTTTCATTATTAATAGCTCATTAGAAAGCACTTTTAAATGTATCCATCCTTTATGGTAGGCTTACTGTGGAAATGGGAAGGAAATCAAAAGAAAAAAGTGGTATTTAGTTATAATTCAGTCTCCAGTGCAATTCGGTCTTCATTTGTGTCCTATTGGAAGCAGGGGATGGACATTGTTTTCCAGCCTAGTGCAGCCACCTGCTTCTGGCAGCATCACTGGGGCAACTGGCTTATATAGGTCATTCTCCCTGTGTGCTGAATAGGAGACTGGGCTCTGGAGTTCGATATATTCGGTGAAAAATAGATGTAAGTCATAAAATATTACACTTTACATTTCTCATGTTCAATATAGAAACAAAGCCTATTTTGTAAGGCTACTGGGAGTTTACATAAGATATAGTTGAACTTGAAAAGATTAATAAATATTGATTTCTTTATCCACGGTACCATGTGCCCAAATTTCTCACTTCCAGTTAGTGCTTAAAACTTAAAGGCTGGATGAACCTTAACCCTTATTTAGTCTAGCTCCTTATTTCACAAATATTAAAATACCAAGAGGCCAAGCGAGATCTAGTGGTCATATCATAAAATTGTTATGTAATTGGGAATAGACTGAGAGTCTCCTAGCCTGGTACTGTCTATCCCTACTGATGCAAAAATTGATCTTCAATCAAATGCTAATACGATATTAAATGGACTGAATGGAACAAATAAGTGAGAATCTTCTTAATTCTGACACTGGGCTGATGCTGCTGGGAATAATGATGAATAAAAATATTTCCTTGATGTGAAATGGTGATTAGGAATTCATAACACTGGCTGCACATTAGAATCAGCTGGGGGAGGTCTATAACCTTATCCATGTCTGGACCTCACCCTCGAGTTTAAATCAGTGTGTTTTAATTCTCTTGGTCTGGGGTGTGCCCAGGTGTTAGATCTTAACACAACTAAATAAGTATTGCTTAGGACAGAACGATGAGTGTGATGGAAGTAGGAAGTGCTTTGGTAACACAGAGAAAGGAGGGTTGTCCTGGAGAACAAAAAGAAGGTTTTGGGACACCTGCTGAAGAACACTCTCAGTGTCTCTGACCCATCATTCATTCAACAAATATATTTGAAGCAAAATGTCTCTTTCAGGTGTGTGTTTCACACCATCTGAGAAAAGAGAAATGAGTCAAACGAGTTACAATTAAGGGTGGGGGGGGACTATGATGGGAAGTTGAATAACAATAAGAATTTATCATTCTTCCCCAAAGAGATGTAAACAAATGCAGAAGCTCCTTGTTTATAGAGCAATAAACCAGGCAACCTCCAAGTTTTAGGGAAGGCAGGTCTTTAGAATTAAGATCCAGATCAGCCCTGGATTTTTATCATTCTGATTTGCCTCGGTGTTCCGACACTCGGCTCAAAGGTACAGAGACAGGCTTTTCTCTCTCCCCTTGTACTTCTCCCAGCACCTGTCGCCTTCCCCAGGCCGCTTCTCTCCTCGTCCCATAGTTTGGAGTACAGTTGGCCTGACAGCTGCAACAGAGGCCCCACCCCAACTGGAAACCTCGTTCATTCTGGAAGAAGTGAGGTAGCGTTTCCTGCAGCAACGAAATATCAAGAGAAGCAGGAGTGGGAGCAGCAGAGGGAAGCTGAGAGCAGCTGAGGGTACACGGAACCCGCCCACTCCACTTCTCCCTTTCCTCTGTACTTCGCAGTAACCTCATGAATTGCCATATGCTGGCAAGTTATAGTTTTACAGACATAAATCCATAAAATTTGTATAAATCCCTATAAATATATGATGATTATGATGTGACAAGAACCCTCTAACCTACTACCTCAACTCACCCAGTGAATTGAGACTACTTTAGCTTCCATCCTTTTATATTCTTCCCACCCACCAACTGCTTACGTTTCATTTTCTTTCCTTTCTAGCTTAAGTCCGTGGTCTATTACAACAGCTACAACTGTAAGTAAAATTCCTGGTCCTTGTGATACAACTAGACTTTGTGATAGAGGCAGGGTTGGTGGAGGGCAGGGCTTGAAGTCTCAAGTGGACAAACTTGAAGAAGGGTATTTAAAGGGAACTACCTACAACTGAAAGAAATAATGCTATTTATCCAACAAAATATTTAAGATAAAAAATAATTCACAATATTTGTTCAAGGGAATAAAATATAAACACTCTATGAAGGAGTCACAATGTTTGTTCTGGAGAACAGTAGACTACGGAAACACTGAGATTTTATCTGTAGGATATATGACGAGATATTCTGTTTACTATGGAAGCTGCTGTTCTTCTTCTTCAACTTTCCCCCTTTGTTGACTGTAAGCCATATGGATACCTATACATCTGGATTTGGACAAGTCTTAAGGGTTAGGGAGAGCAGGTTGGTATGTGGTAGTGCTAGCAAGGCAAGTTTGGATTGGGTGGTGGTTGGAACTTGGCAGTGGCCATCAGTGGATTGTTTAGGATTAAAAGACAAGAGAAAGCTCAAAGGAATTCCAACCTGGCAGAGTTGGTCAGTTCTGTATTTGTCCATATTTGGTCGGCATTGGATCTTCCTTATTGAAGGACCTCTCACTTTGCAAAGGGCTCTGGTGGCCACTCTTCTGTTACTTGAGTTTATACACTGAAGATTCCTGGTGCCAGGGTAGTCCTGAGGACAGGGATAGCCCATTCACAATGCTGTCTCTGTGAAATAACTCAAGGAATGCATTAATCACCAGTTTGCTGTAAGAGAGCAGAACTAGTTTTAAGCTGGTCAATGTGATTTGTGTGCTGTTTCAGACATAGTATTCTGGAATTTCTGGAAAGATCCAGCTTAAGGAATAAAGTTGGGAGTCATCAGCATGCAAATTTTTTTAAAGTCATGATATTGGATTATGTTAGGGAGGGAAAATAGTGAGGGGGTCCAGGGACCGACTGTCCAATATTAGGAGATCGAGATGATAATAAGGAACTGGCAAAGGAGGTAGAGCGGCTGTTGAAAAAGGAGAGAAATCAAGAGCATGTGTGTCTAGAAAGCCAAGGATTTAAAGATTTTATTTATTTTTAGAGACAGGGGAAGGGAGGGAGAAAGAGAGGGAGAGAAACAGCAATGTATGGTTGCCTCTCACATGGCCCTCACTGGGGACCCGGCCCGCAACCCAGGCATGTGCCCCGACCAGGAATCGAACCTGGACCCTCTGGTTCCCAGCCCACGCTCAATTCACTGAGCTACACCAGCCGGGGCTGGAAAGCCAAGGATTTAAAGGGAAGGCCGTGGTTCATTGAAGGCCGTGGTTCATTGTACAAAGTGTTGCTGATAGGACAACTCAGGTGAGGACAGAGCAATGAAAGACTTTCGGGTTTTGCAACTGTGAGGGTTACTGGTAATTTTTGTGGAATATGGGAAAGAAATCCTTTTGGAGTAAGTTTAGGAGAGAATAAAAGGACATTGGAAATGGGGCATTTAAGTCGACCACTGGAAGAGCTTTACTGTTGAAGGTAAACAGAGAAATAAAGGAGACGAAGAAAGAAGTAGAGTCGTAGACTCGAGAATTTGTTGCTGTTTGTTTTGTTAGGATGGCAGAAATAACGAGGCCTCCCGCTGAGGGGAACCTTCCTAGAGAGGTCCACTTCAGCTGTGTTAACGCCATTCACTACCACCTTCCTGTTTTTAAGCTACATTATGTTCTCTCTCTTAGAATTATACATCCCATTTTAATCATTAAGCTTTCAGACTTCTAGGAAAGCTGAATGCCCTCTCTGTGTACTGCTTCTACCTGTTCCTCAAAGTAGTCTTTGTTCAGGTCAAGAGAGACATCTCATTAACAGATCTAATGGTTCATTTTCTGCTCCATAACTGCTTGGTAGATTTATTCTGATCCATCCTCCTACCTGTTGCCAACTTTTTCATTGGTGTCCAGGTCACTGCCTCTCCTGATTTTTCTATCCCGTTCTTCTACCCCTCAGCCTGTTTGTCTCTTTCTGCTGTGCCTGCCCCTCCAGAGTTGGCATCCCCGAAGCCCTGCCTTTAATTATCCTCTCTTACCTGCTTCTAAGGTTATCAGCTCCAATCTTTTGGCTTTGATTTCTACCTGTACTCATGGCTCAGTTATCTATTGTAATACGACTGGCATATAACATTTACTAAGCAATTACTATTACATGTCAGGTACTTTGCCAACTGATGTATTTGCCTTGTCTCTCTCATTCAATCCACACCAAATACTCACCTGAATCTAACTGTTCTCATTTTCAAATAAGGAAGTTTATGCTCAGTAAGGCTCCAAATTTTGTCCAGTCCCGTGGAGTCAGTAAATGGTAGAGCTTTGATTTAACCCATTGCCTGCTTGACTCTAAAACTGTTGTTATAACCACTGTGTTTTATTGTCTTCTAAAACTCTAACTCAGATCTCCTTAGTTTTAGATCACCATGCCTGTCCAACTGCCTGATGGCGTTTCTATCTCAGTAGACATTAAATTAAACTCAATATCACCTACCCCTCATTCCAACCCCTTCCCTACCCTGCAAATGTTCCTTTTTCAATATCTCCTCTTCTGATACACCTTATTTTTTTTTTTAAATCATGGTTTCTCCTTTAGCCCATTCCCTAAGCCTAGAACATTCTGGATTTTCCCTCTCCCTCACCCCCCTGTCCATTGGTCTCTAAGTGACCGCAGAGGTGCCAGGGCATCCTTGTGCGGCCGACATTCTCCACCCGACCTCCTGCTGCTGGGCCCCTGCTGCCGAAGTTGGTTCTCACCAGAGCGAGCTCTCCAGGTCAGTGTTTGAGCAAGTCCACCTGATCTTTCCACTTCACTCGCAAACCTCTCCTGGCTCCTGTCGCCTCCACTGTCATTTCCATTGTCCTTAAAATATCACTCTACCCTTGGCCCTGTCTGTCAGAGACATCATGGGCATACGTGAAGAATTCTATTTCAGGATATATGTGGATGCTTTTATGCTGAAAAAAACAAAATGTTTCAAAATCTTTACTACAATTTAAGTGGCTTATTACTTATTTTTTCTCAATCAATGTGAAACAAAATGTACAACTATTGTTATGTGAGACTGCTCATTTTTTGACATTAAAAAGACATTTGTATTTATAACTACACACCAACTAGATTATAACTAGATTATTTTCATGTAGAAGCTCTTCTTTTAGTTAATCTTCTCAGCCACAGCTGTTCTCTGGCTGTGGGCCCTGTAGCTAGGGTGTATTAATTTCACATAATAAATTTGGGGGACATATGAATGACAACGGGGATGGGTAAATGGAGATAAGGAAGGCAGGGATATTGACACCAGAGTCTTTTCAAAACAGGAATGAGATTAATTCTACATTCTTAATATATCAATTAGAAGAATTAAAAAATGCCCCTGGTCCTTTGTTAGTTTCCAATTGAAAAATTAAAGCAAAGCCTGGAAAAAGATCACATTGAGTAATAGCTATATTTTAAGACAGCACAGCCTGAACCTCAGCTGTACCCTTTAAGAAAAAGGATAATCATCTTGCCTGAGAGAGAATAGACTCTGGTGCCAGATCCATTTGGGCTCAAACTCTGGATACAGTCCCGCATAACTGTGTGATCATGAGCGAGTTCTGTCCTATCCCTGATTGTGGTTACGTTTAAATGGGGAAATCCTATTTGCAATGCAAATGTGAGGGTTCTTGGGAGTGAAGATCAGTAAGTGGTCATTTCTCATCCTACCTTGGAATGCACTGAAGAGCTCACATCTACTTGGTTTTAACAGTTAGAATTCATAGAAAGAACTAGAACATTTATTTATTTCAGTCCCATTATTTTACAAATGTGGAAACACAAGAAGATCACATGAATTGCCAAAGAAACACATCATAAACTATTTGTATACCCGGGAGACGACCTGAATATTCTACAAAGATATATTGGGTTGAATACAATGGAACTTTAAGTTGTTATTAAACTTAACACGAATGAAGCTTTTTGTTATGTACATTTTTGGAGTCAATGAATACCAAAGGATAGCTACTACCATCATGTAGTATAGTCTAATTAGTATATATCTTTTACTTCTAGAAAATGGATCTACCTACCAAGAAAAAAAGAAAAGAAAAAGAAGAAAAAAGAAAGAAAGAAAAGCACATTGATAAAAACACATTTGGTTGATATTTTAAGAAATTTTACAAATTAGCCTAAAGGTTTTATTTGGCAGAAGAGATTTTATTCTGATTCCTTAGTGATCCAAGTCAAATAATTTTAAATGCCCCAAGGCTGCTTTTAGAGTGAAGTTTTCATGTGGGGGTAGGATAAGATGTGGGAAAATAGGCCAACATAATTTAGTTTTCATTTGTGTCTAATAATTAAGAGAGGATATGAATCACCTTCCGCTGCAGTTAAATCCACCACATCCTCAGTTATACCTTAGATCAATGTATCGGTTAGGGTTCTGGTAGGAAGCAGATGGCACGCTCCAGTAGGGACTAATTACAGAAAGGTGGGCAGGGTTTGGGAAAAGCAGGAGAGTTCAGTACCCCAGCTCTAGGACTGAAGGGGAAGAAGAGATAGCAGTTCCTGGAATCTGAACAGAGGAGGGTGTGGGATAGGGCCGGGTGACAGGCGCTGTGGACTTCAGGAGAGGAATTTGGTGGTAAGGGAGTCGGGAAGAAATACCCTGATATTTCTCCTTCCCACCCTCTGTGTCTCCTCGAAGTGTCTCCCCTTGGACAGTTGCACCGGATGAGGAGGGTAAGGGAGCCAGGGGACAAAGTGAGGTGGAGAAGGATGTTGGAGTGGCTCTGGGGAGGGCAAGTAGAAGATATTCAGCACAACTAACCACACTAAATAACATACCAAGTATCTGTCTCCCACGACACAGACAGGGTGGTAAGGCAAATGGGATCTGGCTTTGTACAGATTCTCATTCAGTTCTTTATGATTTAATTCAAACTGTGTGTGTTCAACTAAATCCCTGAACTCCTCTGAGTCTCACTTTTACCTTTGAAAAGTGTGGCTAGAAGACCTACTTGCCCAGGTTGTTGTCAGGTTTGACAGAGATTATGTAGATGAGGATAGAGCAAAGTCTGTTTGGTGCAGAAAACTTTAGGGCAATGGAACCTTAGAACTTAGTCATCTATCATCTTCGTTCTTGTCTGTCAACTGTTGCGTGTCCACTGCACGCTCTGTGCTTACGGAATTTATATTCTTGGCAGTTTCTGAACTAGTCAGGGAATGTACTGTATGGGGATATCATACTCGCATACTCTGCAGGCATTGACTGTTGTCTGACCTTAATCTGTCTTGTATATGTCATTTTACCATTTCTCAATTTATTTTTGTGCTGATGTGACTAATGAAATATCTATTTATTTAAGAGTTCTAAAGTCATCTTACCTCATTTATTTATTTTTATCATAGTGGTATATTTTCTCTGTCAAAGGGTTACTGAAAGCACACTATCTTCTTGTGGGGTCAGGTCACGAAAACCTTGTGTGTGTGTGTGTGTGTGTGTGTGTGTGTGTGATTCTAAAAAGAATCTTGGTATTTAAAATGTTTAGGGACCTCTAACCTATAACATTTTGACTATCAGCTTGACTTAGATTCTTATGAGAAAATTTTAGGCCTTAAACATCTGTCTCTGAGGACAAGTCTTTCCCTGTCCTGGGTAATAAACTTGATGGCAATGCTGGTACCAGTTAGTTCAACAGTGCCTTTAAAATGGAGACTCTCCCCTTTCAATCTCTCAGTGCAGATAATACATTTCTAATGTATTATTTTAGGGTCATGTTCCAATTAGGAATGGGTATGAAAAAAGTCTAATTTTAGGGTCATGCTCCAATATAGGAATGGGTCTAATTTTAGGGTCATGCTCCAATATAGGAATGGGTATGAAATCTGGAAAAGAAAATGTATTTAATCCTGAATGGAAATCATTCATGTTCGGTAAAAATAACAGAGGCGGTGTCAGCCCCTTGCTCTCTGTCAGCATCTCCCATCCAGTACAACCCAGCCCTTCTTGCCATTTTAGTCCATAGGCAGAATGTGATGAAAAGAGAATGGCCGATAGATTCAGACAACCCTGATTTCACATCCCGGTTCTACAAGTGTCAGGTGTGTGAATTCGGATAATTAACTGGGCCTAATGGGGCCTAATGTAAAAATATTAAGATTACAAGGCTATTTTGAGTTTCAATGAGATAGACTGCATTATGGGGATGAAAAAAAAATTAGTTTCCCTCCTTGGGTGCTATGGCTCTACAGAGTTCTCATCACTTTAGTACTTAGAATTTTAGGACTGGAGGGACTTCCAGTCAAGATGGTGGCATAGGCAGCTATGGCTCATCTCTCTGTACAACCATGTCAAAATTACAACTGAAATACAGAACAACCAATGCTCAGAACTGTCAGAAATCAAGTCGAATGGAAGTCTGACAACTACAGAATTAAAGAAACTACATCCATCCAGACTGGTAGGAGGGGCGCAGACATGGAACAAGCTGGCCCCATATCATTGTGTAATGGATAAAAATTCAGGAGGGATATCTCAGGAGTGATATCTCAGGAGTTCTAGACCTATACCAGGCCCCCCAGACCAGGGCTCCAGTGCCAGGAAGATAAGTCCCCACAACTTCTGGCTACAAAAACCAGTGGGGATTGAGTTGGTGGAAGAAACTTCTGGAGCCCCAAGCAGTTCCTATTAAAGATCCCACACATGGACTCACCTACTCAGACTCACTCCCTCTGAGCTCCAGCACCGGGGTAGCACCTTGAAAGGCACCAGTAATATATAGGAAAAAGCTGAAGACAGGGCCAGCAGAGGCCATTATACTTTTGTTAAATCTTTCCCCACAGAGCCAGTAGGCTGGTGCCATATCTGAATCTCCATCAACCTGGCTAACATTGTTTGGCCCCCTTTGAAGATCCCCAGAGACTCTGCCCCTCCCCACTTACAGGCCCACCCAAGCTGCTCTTCCATAAGAATAGCTGGTCTTGGCACGTGCTTCACAACTTCCTAAATCCTATCAAAAAAGCAACAGCCGGCTTCAGTGAGCCCCAGGCTGGGCACTAGCAACAGTCAGATTAGAATCACAGCTTGGTTTCTACTGGAAATCTCCAAACCCAGCACCACAAGTAGCAGCCATTTCAGATTGCTTTACAGTTCAGGCAGGGTGGCCCCAGGGAAAACACAGGTGGGGGCTGACCTTGGCCTGTACTAGCTGGGAAACCCCAGGGCCAGCACACCCAGTGGACAGCTACAGACCACATTGGAGCACCACCACCCTGCCTCTGCACAGCTGATCCTCCACAGACAGAGGAGGTTGGTGGTCAGTGGTCACAGCCAATTCTTGCAGCTGACTGACCTGGGTGAATCCCTCCCATTGACCTGCCAACAGCAACCAAGGCTCAACTACAAGAGGAGTACTCAGCTCACACAAAGGGTGCACTTCTAGTACCCAGCTTGGGTGATAAGGGAGGCTGTGCCACTGGATCCTCCAGGACACTCCCTACATTAGTCCATACTACCAAGAAACATGGTCAAAGCAACTCTATTTAATACATAGAAACAAACATAGGGAGGCTGCCAAAATGAAGAGACAAAGAAACATGGCCCAAATGAAAGAACAGATCAAAACTCCAGAAAAAGAACTAAACAAAATGGAGATAAGTGATCTCTCAGATGCACAGCTCAAAACACTGGTTATAAGAATGCTCAAGGAACTTGCTGAGGACCTCAGCATCATAAAAAAGATCCATCAGAAATGAAGGATACACTAATTGAAATAAGGAACAATTTACAGGGAAACAATAGTAGAGTGGATGAAGCCAAGCATCATGTCAATGATTTGGAACATAAGGAAGCAAAAAACAATCAATTAGAACAAGAAAAAAGATTCCTCCCAAAATGGGGATAGTATAAGCAGTCTCTGGGACAACTTCAAGAGGTCCAACATTCACATTATAGGAGTGCCAGAGGAAGAAGAGAAAGAGCAAGAAATTGGAAATCTATCTTAAAAAATAATGAAAGAACACACCCCTAATTTGGTGAAGGAAAATACATACAGGTCCAGGGAGCACAGAGAGTCCCAAATAAGATGGGCAATGAGACCCACTCCAAGACATATAATATTTAAAATGCCAAAGGTTAAAGGTAGAGAATCTTAAAAGCAGCAAGAGAAAAGAAGTTAGCTACCAGATGAGAGGGGGGTGCAGAAGAATGGATGAAGGGGTGAGGGGATTACAGAATACAAATAGCTAGTTACAGAATGGCCATGGGGATATAAAGTACAGTATAGGAAATGGAGGAGCCAAAGAATGTATACCCATAACCCACAGACATGAACAATGGTGGTGATATTGCCTGATGGAAGGTGGGTGCTGGGTGGAGGGGGGCAAAGGGGAAAAAATCAGGACAACTGTAATCGCATAATCAATAAAATATAATTTAAAAAAAGAATTTTGGGACTGGAGGAATCACAGTCATCTCTTATTTCCTTATTTTAAGGATAGAAACATAAGGAGGTTATATGGCATTCTGATGGTCATATAAGCAGTTAGTGGTAAAATTCAGACTAGAGCTCAGTGTTCCCCTGGAAATGAAATTCATCAGCAGCCAAGTATAATGAGGAATCGAACTGAATACATGTTTGAGAATCTACCTAATGATATCCACTGAGCTGATCCTGGGATTCAGAAGGCGAAGATGTCAACACAACCAAGAAGGTGACAATGTGGGAACACAAATTCAGGACAACCATATCACAAATTTAATAGTGATCCATCACAAAGTACAAATATACTGAGCTATATCCAGAGGTAGAGTATAATGAAATCTAGTTTGTATTTAATAAAAAGAGGATGCTTTACCAACTATTCCTGTCTGCCTCACTGTAAGGAGGAAGTACAACACTTCTAAGAACCTTGCAATTAAGGATATGAGGGAGACCTGATGCCCAGGGGATACTGCAATCAATTTGGTGGGGACTTCCTTAAGAACCAAGTGCAGAAGACACCTTAATTGTCAGAACAGCAGGCAAGGTAACGCTAGGAGTGACTAGGGACCCTGGCCTGACCTCTGAGGCTATTCTTTAGCAAGCGCACTAACACTTTAAGGAGCTGGAAACAGACCGCTCCCTCCCAGCTCCCACGCCCACCCCTCCTCCGCGCCCCCTCCCGCTCCGCCCGCCGGGCCACGCCCACTCCCCTGCACGCGCTGGCGCTGGTTGGTCCTCGCAGGCCTGATGAAACTTCCCGCAGCATTACAGGAGCTAGGCAGCTATAAAGTGGAGAGGAAGGCGGCCGTGCCGCCCCGTCCGCCTGCCTACCGCAGCCCGCACTCCGCCCCGCCACTAGCGGTCACCTTCCCTGTCGCGTTCAGGTACACCAGGCGCCCAGCGCGGCGCCCCTCCCCGCACGCCTTGGGCTGCACCTGGAGGGGGGTGAAGGATGCGCTGCAGCCTGGCTCCGCAGGTGGGATGGCAGGCGAGGATCCCGGATCCCGGATCCCGGATCCGGTTGATGCTGCGGCTCCTGCGGCTCCTGCCGGGTAAAGAGGGCGGAGCTGATTGTGCACAGGGGAGCAAGCGCGAGAGGAAAGACCTGTGTCGCGGTCACCGGTGGGAGGCCTGCTGCTTCGGAGAGAAGGCGGAGGCGGTGGTCTAAGTTGCCCCCTGTGAATTTTATTATTTTTTATTATATTGCATCGAAGCCTGTGGAAATTTTCGCAGTCGGGGGCCTTCCGGTGCACCGGCCGTAGGGTGCACGTGGCCTGGATGCGGTTGGGACCCCGGGGGGTGGGGGGACTTGGTAGCGTAATCCTGGTCCAGAAGGGAGGGTCTTCGGGATTGTGGATCTGGGCCTCGGGGTCTGTATTTATCCCCCCTCCCTTTCTAGCTGCCCCCTTTTACTTAGCCACCTCCTTTCCGGGACTCGAGGGACTTGATGAGCAAACCTGGTCAGAAGAGATCTGTGGAGGGTGACAGGCGGTGTGGGATAGGGAAAAAAGGCAAGACAACTGGCATATCCATTTTTAATGGATATGTATTCTATAGGACTGGCTTCAGATCAATGTTACTATTTTGAATAAAGGCTCAGTTTTCTTCCCGTCCCATGGCGTTATTTCTTTACTATCTGTTGCCCTGGGTGCTTTACGAATAGTTTAAAAACACTAGAACTCTTTTTTTCATTGATTGATCGCATTGCTGAAAGATTGATTAAAAGCAATTTAGTCTTGCACCTGACCAGGAGTTGATTGCTGAGATCGTAATGTAACAATAAAGTGATAAGAAAGTTTAAGTAGTTGGTAATCAGAACAGATGGCACTGAAGCAACACTATGCAAATATGGTAACGGCTATAATAGCCGCATATGACTGTAGTGAGAACTTGAAATGCTAGCTAGTCCCAATTGAGATGTGTTTTAAGTGTAAAATATACCGGAATGTCGACGATTTAATAGAAAAAAGCAATGTAAAATGTCTCCAATAATTGTTTATACTGATTACATGTTGGAATGATACTATTTTCAGTAAATGGTGTTTAAAAATATATTTAAAATTAATTTCACCTTTTTTCTCCTTTTTTAATGGAGCTACTAGTATATTTAAAATGACATATGTGGCTCACATTTATGTTGGGCAGCACTGCTCTAGAAGTTTATGAGGAAATGCAGAAAATTACTGGGAACAAGGAATAGGAGTGGGAAAAAGCGTTGCAATAGGGCCTTTGCCCTCTAATAAGACTGATTCCAATAAAAATAGGTGATGGTTTTTATTTGCTTTTTTCTGCTGGAGAAATAAGCATGCTTCACAAACTTGTTACCTCCCGTTCCCCTCCAAGTAAGTGGTTATAGTAGTCTCTTTAGCAGACTTAATGGGATTCTCTAAGCAACAATGGGAGGACTCAGGTAAATAAACGATTCGCTGATGACCTCATGTGCTTTTGAAAGCACTTTCACAGCCCACTTTTTTAAACATTGAAGTTTCAGTTGTACAACATTGTAATTTGATATCTGTATAAACTACAAAGTGATCACCCCCCCAAAAGTCCAGTTATATCCACAGCCATGCAGTTGACCTCCTTCATGCCTTTTACCCACTTTCTAACCCCTTTCTCCTCTGGTGTCCCCTAATCTGTTGTTCTCTGTATCTATGAGTTTGTTTTTGTTTTGTTTTTCAGATTTCACATATAAGTGAAATCATGTAGTATTTATCTTCTAACTTCTTTCACTTAATATTATACCATCATGGTCTATCCATGTTATTGCAAATGGCAAGCTTTCATTTTTTTATAGCTGAGTAGTATTCCATTGTATATGTGGTATGGAGTCAAAGGTAGATGATTTATCAATAGTAATCTCACATCTCAATGAATTTTCCCACTAAATCTCAAAGTAAATATCTCATGATTGGCTGTTTGGTCCAGTATGTGGAAGGGACTGTATAAGACACGCGATACTTTTATTTTCAAGTTGCTTGAGTTAATACCGTATTTCATTAGTTTGGTCTAGCCTCATTAAAAGGCCAAACAAAGCTTTAGTTCATTTAGATACAAATGAAATGCCCTCAGAGGACTGCTCAAAATGATTGATCTAACCTGAATATTTTTTTTTCTTTATGATCTTTGTCCCAAATTATCTAGTCATTTGCTGCAAATTTGCATTTTTTAAAAATACCAAATCATTTCCAAATTAATATTTTGATAAAATAACTGTTTTGAGTTGGAGGCATCCAAATAAAACAGCCCTTTATTTCACAGTTGAAAATTTGAAGTTGGGAAGCAATTAACACTTGTAGGAATTATGTATTTGCTTCTTGGCCCACAGGGATGAACCCAGCTGCTCTTCAGAGATGTTATCAATGTCCACATCTCCCCTGCTTTTCTTACTTATTGACCAAGGCAGCAATTTGAGAATGTTTTGTCCTTTAGGATGTTCTGATGGTGAACAGTTTGTATCTCTGTCAATGTAATTCTTTTGGTTAAAAAAAGCCAGGATATCTGTATCAGATACTATTGCTTGCTTTTTCTTTCTATAATTTATTTTGCTACATTTGAATAAATCATTCAGAGGTTAGCTAGAAGTTGTGAAATGCTTGCAAGAGCTGTATAGCTTAATATTATACTTAAGCAGTATGTATCATTTTCCATTCTACCTACCACATTCTGTGTGCAGTTACTACACGTAAACAGAGTACTTCTAATTGTCCAGGAGACTAGAGTAATCTAGAGAGTCTTGTGGATTTTTGAGGGCTTTTGAGATTCTGGGCTGAAGAGAGTGGAGCAGGGATCTATGGGTAGACTGGAGCCAGCCTACATGAGCATCGGTATCTTGGGAGTAAACCTGGGATGTGGAACAGAATGTGGCTCTAGCTGACCAAATCCTAAGGGGAGAGTGATGCAGGCTGTGGGTGCTAAGCTCCAATAGCTGGTGGGACATGACGGTCACCCATCTTTTCTGAATACTTGTAAGTAAATAAAATGATTCTCTGCCTCTTTGTGCCTGCCACCCTAGTGAAAAATTGCTGTAGATAAGTTAGTTTATATATATATATACATGTATTTTTAAATATAGAATCTTTATATATTTTTTCATTAGCGTTTTGTTTCCTTATGCCCCGTCCCCCCAAGATTGTTTACAGGTTGATCTTTGAAGTGGTTTATGGAAGTTTTTGGAATCAAGATTTAACACGACCTTGGATCAGATGCTGAGTATTTAGCTAGCCTGCTTTTCTCTCCGCAGAGAGCCCGTAGCTGCGTGGCACCATGTGCGGCATCTGGGCCCTCTTTGGCAGCGATGCCTGCCTCTCTGTTCAGTGTCTGAGTGCCATGAAGATTGCACACAGGGGCCCGGATGCATTTCGCTTTGAGAATGTCAACGGATATACCAACTGCTGCTTTGGATTTCACCGGTTGGCGGTGGTTGACCAGCTGTTTGGGATGCAACCAATTCGTGTGAAGAAATTTCCTTATTTGTGGCTGTGTTACAATGGAGAAATCTACAACCACCAGCAGGTAAACAAAGTGAAACCAGAATATATCGCGATGTGGTTAACCCTCATAGCTTGTTGGCTATAACCATGTTATAAATTTTGTATAATGGTTTTTACTTTTCAAAGCATTCTCCACGTTTGCGATGTTATTTGTTCCAATTCTGTAGACAGAAAACTGATGCACAAAGAGATGAAATGACTGGGTCGTGCATGAAAAAAGAAAACGGGGGGGCACAGCTCAGGTTCCTTAACTCTTAGAATCTTTTTTTCCCTATTATGAATTTAAATATTAATCAGTGCTAGGCTCTGAGTTACGTGCTGGGGATACAGTAATAAATATGAGAGGTAGGTCTGCTCTGTAATGTAGTTTATTCTATTAGGAAGCAGACAAAAAAATCATTGTCCCTATGACAAGCATTCTGAAAACGTGAATATGGAGCTGGTGGATACAGAAGACCCAGTTTTAGGAAGGGTGGTCAGAGAAGGCACTTGAGAAATTGACACTTGCACTGAGAACCAGTGGACAAAGGTGCAGCCTGCAAGGCTGGAAAGAGCATTTCTTGTAAAGGGAATAGCATATGTAGAAGCCCTGAGGCAGGAAGCAGCCCTGGGGTCGTTGGGAGGGTAGGCACGACCAAATCAAGCAGGATTTGGTATAGTGAGGGAGTGGGAATACTATTCTAAGAAGCATGGAGATTGGAGGATTTTAAGGCAGGGACAGAATTTACTGGTTTGGAGGTGATCTTATTTGTAGCTTTTCTGCAATGCTGCCCTTAAGATACTTATTGTTACTGCATACTACCACTTAGTCAGAGCCAAAGGACAGAAACGTGGCCAGATGCCATGGAGTAGAACTTTTGGCAGCATTGAAGTTGGAAGCTTTTTAATCTGGCGAAAGTTTACTCTTAGGATGAAAGTGGGGGAGAGGGTGGAAATTCTGACCCGGGGAAGCTAAATTTGCTAAGAACCTTTCAATCTGGAATTTTTTGCCCACTGTTTCATGATAAAGTTTTTAATCTGAAATTTGCAGGGGTTTTGTTTGTTTGTCACCCTCATTTCCAACTTTTAATTTTGAAAAGTTCAGACTTACAAAAGGAACAGAACAATGAAAATCTATATTGAATAATTGTTAATGTTTTGCCATATTGGCTTTATCTCTCAGTCTCTCTGTATTTATACACATACATATTTATTTTGGGTTGTATTTAAAGTATATTACAGATACTAACTTCTAAATATATAAGCATTTATCTCTTAAGAATAAGGACAGTTTTCGACCTAACACCAGTACTATTATTAAACCTGAGAAATCCACAATACCATCTAATATCTAGCTCATAATTCCCCAGTTGTCCCAAGAATATATTTATAGCTGTTTTTCTGTTTTGTTTTGTTTTGAGCCAGATTTCATTTAATGTTCATACTTTTGGTTGTGATGTCTCTGGGTATTTTTTAAGCCTCCTTAATATGTGCCTATCATTCATGGGTAGGGCTTTATATATTCTCACCACCCTTTGGACATTTTAATCTCTAAACAATAGCTTTGGCCATTGTTTGTTGTCTGCTTATAGGAACACTCTAAGTTATAGGCTTCTCACTTGAAAAGTTTTTATAGTATTTCACCAAGTTACTTTCACATTTATTAAAGGCCTACTATACATCAAGCATTGTTTTTCTAGGTGTTTGGAGTGGAAATGATGGACAGAGAAGGTAACGACAGAGCTTCATGCTGGCAGGAGGGCAGGAGAGGGGCAGTTAGAACGTCTTTATCACTAAGCCAGATTAGTACCAAGTACGTGAGAATGCCAGGTTGTATCATGGCAATATTAGCCTGACTTTCACCTTAAATGAGACAGGACATTCCTTGTTTACTTGAACAGCTTTGCTGCTTTTGTGTGTTTGGTTAATAGTTATAAAAAGTTAAATATTTTGAAAATATTTCTATTGTAAATTAGCCAAGTATGTCTTTATTTTCAAAAGTAGAGAGGTTCCATTGCTTCTATCAGTCATCTGTGGTAATGTGGTTTGAACAGCTAGAAGTCTGTTGATAGAGTAGAATGGACATTTTAGGCCCTTATAAAGTATTCTACAGCATAAGCGCCAAATCCCTCCTGTTTTTGATGAGAATAAAATTTGCTACTAAATGCAGCCTGTGGTGTATTGGGAGTAGAGGGACACTCAGTCAAGGCCCTGGAGGAGTCTGAGTAAAGGCTGAGGCACAGAGGAGGCCCCCTCCCTGCAAGGGGCAACAGGGGCTTATAGCCAAGTCCAATGGCAGTGTGATTTCTGGATGGCAGCAAGATATGGGGGCTTTTGTCTTGGGAGAGTAGGAAGTGGTGAGTCATTGACCCATAAATTACTGGTGAAATTTAGGCCAAAGAGCGGCGATGATATGGTGTTGAGGGTGGGGAGGAGGAAATATTGTGAACCTGTTGCTTGCTGAAATCATTGGATTGCTTTAGGGTCATTTGTCCTTCAGGTACTTAAGTCCAGAAAGGTCAGCAGAAGACCACTGCCAATCCCCACCTGCCAGTGACAGAGATCATCCCTGATAGTCTCTCGGAGTACGGAGAGGCAACCAGGAGGTAGCTCTGTAGGCCCTGGGGGCGGCCAAAGCCCATTTTTGGACAGTTCTGTGAGTTCATAGAGACAAAAGTCTCACAAATTTATAAAGCAAGTGACATTGTAAGCATGTTTTGTAGGCCATACATATGCAAACATGTAGACTTACCTTCTGAAATATAAAAACATGTTTAAAATACTTAAAACTTATCTAGAATTTCCACTTGATTTTAGGTGAACCCTTTTCTCTCCACTGTCAACCAAAAATCATGAGTTAAGTACAAAGAAAGAGGAACATGCCAAGGACTTCTCACCCGCACAGCTTGCCAGTGGTGGAGAGCCCTGGGGTGTGGGGCGCCACTGAAACCGCTTACCCCGTGCGTGCTGGCGGTGGAGGCCTCTTTGCTGTTCCTCTGGGGCACGTGCGCTGAGAAGCTCCTCCGTCATTCTGTCCCTCGGGGAGAAGTGGCTGCAGTCCCACTGCGGCGGTGGGGGGCTGGCTGCTGTCCTCCCCTGGGGGCCAGCAGCTTTGGTTTGGACCTTGTGTCTCTGTTGTTGTGATGGAATCATTTATTTGTCAGGGAATAGTGACATTGCTTTCTGTCTCCCTAGGCAGGTCTTTAAGGCTGAACTAGAAGAAACTCAGCCAATACTATATTCCCAAACCAAAATCTCTTAGTACTAGAAGATATATTTCTAGTGTCATGGCAATTGGACAACATATTTGCTTAACCTACATATATATGTGTGTAAATATATTTGTATTACCTACACAATATGTCTATAATATGCATTTCCATCCTTCCATGTATTACTGTTCTGGTACATTGTCTCTGCATTCTATTTCTCAGAATGCAACTAAGATTTTTGCAGGTTTAGCTTTTATAAAGAATGTATAGGATTATGACTTCAAACAAGTTATATTTTTTAATGCCATGATTCTTCTAAATCACAAACATGCATCACATGATTAGTGAGCAGAGAAATATTGAAAGAACTTGGAAAAAATTCTTAGTGAATGTATAAGGGATCTAACGTTTTTATTTTGCTATTGCTTCCTTAAGCTGCAACGCCATTTTGAATTTGAATATCAGACCAAAGTGGATGGTGAGATAATCCTTCATCTTTATGCCAAAGGAGGCATTGAGCAAACAGTTTGCATGTTGGATGGGGTGTTTGCGTTTATTTTACTGGATACGGCCAATAAGAAAGTGTTCCTGGGCAGAGATACCTATGGAGTCAGACCTTTGTTTAAAGCTATGACAGAAGATGGATTTTTGGCTGTGTGTTCAGAAGCTAAAGGTAATGATAGAGTTTTTCTATAGATTTTCATTATTATCCTGGATTTTGTGTTTTTTTCTAGGTCATATTTGCAAATCCCATAGGGAGCAATACAAAATCTTACTGTTGACTAAGTCAGTCATGGATCCTCTGAGCTTTATATTTTTTAAACCAAGGAGTTGGACTCTCTTTTTTAGTACTTAAATTCTGTAATCCTCGAAGTCTAAATCTGTATAGTAAAGTCATTTAATTTTTGTTGTACTGAGATGCGTTGCATCTACTTTGATCCCATGTGTATTGGCAAGTTTACCTGTAGCATATTGTAACACTAGGGTTGGCCCTGCAATTACCGTCCCGTGGTACAAGGCCAGAGCTGTAGCAAACGTTCATTTAGCATTTCGAAAACAGCTTTATTGATAATATAATTCATATAACATACAATCAACCTGCTTAAAGTATACAGTTCAGTGGTTTTTAGTATATTCACCAATATCTGCAACAACAATTCCTGTCAATTTTAGAAATTTTTTTATGAACTTAAGAAGAAACCTTGTACCGTTTAGCTGTTACTCCCTGTCCTCTATCTGCGTCAACCATTGAAACTCTGGATTTTCCTGCTCGGGACATTTCGTATAAAAATGCGAGCATGTCACATGTGGGCTTCTGTGACTGGTTTCTTTCACTTGCATAATGTTTTCAAGGTTTGTCTCTCGTAGCACGCGTAGGTACTTTTTATTTTTTACTTTTTATGGTAAAAATATATTCCATTACACGGATATACCACGTTTGTTTATCTGTTGGTCAGTGGGTGGGCATTTGGGTTGTTTCTCCCTTTTGGCTACTTTGAGTAATGCTCCTGTAAACATTTATGGACAGGTTTTTGTGTGGATATGTGTTTTCATTTCTCATGGGCCTATGCCTAGGGGTGCACTTGCTGGGTCAAGTGGTAGCTCTGTGTGTAATTGTTTGAGGAGCTGCCTGACTGTTTTCCAAAGCGGCTGCACCATTTTATATTTCCATCAGCAGCGCACTAGGGTTTAGGTTTCTCCTCGTCCTCACAGACACTTTCCTTCTGACTTTTTTTTGATTCTAGCCATTCTAATACATATGAAGTACTAGTTCATTGTAATTTTGATTTGCTTTTCCCTGTTGACACTGATGTCAAGCATCTTGTTTGTGTGCCATTTGTATTCTTCCTTGGAGAAAAGTCTACTTAGTTTCTTTGTCTTTTTTTTTCCTGCTGAGAATCTTTTAATTTTTTAATGTTTTTAAAACTTAACAGACATTTTTGTAGAGCAGTTTGAGGTTTCAGAAAAATTAAACAGAAAGAACAGAGTTCCCATACAGGGTGGAACAAAAGTAGGTTTACAATCATGCGTACACAAAACACAGAGTGTATTCTTGTATATTATTTATTAATTATTACTTGCCATATGAGCAACTGTAAACCTACTTTTGCCCCACCCCGTGTATTCCTTCCATTATCAGCAAGGTTGCAGAGTATATATGTGGTCAATATGTAAAAATCACTTGTATTTGATACACCTGCAGTGAACCTTACACATGTGTAATGAACAATCTAAAAATGAAATTAAGAAAACAATCTTATGTATAATAGCATCAAAAAGAATAAAACACTTAGTATTAAGTTTAACAAAAGAAATGTAAAACTTGTACTCTGAAAACTATAAAACACTGTGGAAATACATGAAAGATTTAAATAAGGAAAATCATCCCATGGTCATGAATCAAAACCTTAATGCTGTCAGGACGACCGTATTCCCCAAAGTGACTCCACGTTAATGTGATCCCTACCACAGTCCCAAGTGACTTCTTTGTAGAAATTGACAAACTGACTCTGTGATCGATATGGACGTCCAGGGACCCAGGGCAGCCAGGAGAGTCTCGGAAAGGAACAAAGCAGGAGGACTCCCACTTCCTGATTTCAAGTCTCACTGTAATACAAGGGTAAGCAGGACAGTCTGGTACTGACGTCTGATAGACATATAGACCAGTAGAATAGAACTGAGAGCCCAGGAAGTGAGTCCACACATCTGTAGCCAACTGGCTTTCAACAAGGGCACTGAGACCATTCAACGGGGAGAGAATAATCTGTTCTACAACTGGGGCAATTGGACATACACATGCAAGTAAGTGAAGTTGGACCTTTACCTCACACTGCATACAAAAATTAAAATGGATCAAAGGTCCAAATGTAAGAGCCAAAACTAGAAAATTCTTAGAAGAAAACAAAGAGGTAAATCTGTATGACATTGCATCTCACAAAGATTTCTTAGATATAACACCAAAAACTTAAGCAACAAAAGAATAGATAAATTGGACTTCATGAAAATTAAACACTTTGGTACAAAAAAGAATATCATCCAGAAAATGAAAACACAAGCCACAAAATGGAAGAAGATACTTGCAAATCATATTTAGCATATTTTGACAGTGAACTGGAGGAAGACATTCATATCTTTTATCTCTTACCTAGACAGCAGTAACATTCTAAAATCTGGTCTGCCTGCCTGCCTCTTTCTCTTTATTCCTTAAGTCCTTTCTCACTTAGCTTCCAAATTTACTATTGACTGAAACAAGGATGATGAGATCAATAAAAGGGTCCTTACGACACCAGTCTCAGTGTGGGTACTAATAGATGTCTGAATTGGTCTATTTTCAGGCGTTTCAAATGGTACAGAACCGGTGTATGTGTTAAGTACTATTAGGGAAGCCCAGCAAAGAGAACACAAGGGAAAAACAGACCTCCACTGGGCCCTATTAACTCCATGTAGAATTATAGTCTTACCTTCGATTTACCCTTAGAAATTTCTTGACTTATTTTTTACATCCTTTGTAACATTGCCCTCTCCCAGACTGAATGGTCTCAGCCAGAGAACTGCAAACATTTTCATTTCTCACTGCTTTTAGAATAACTTATCAAAAACTCACCTGGTCTTAGCACTACTCTCTGCTTAAACCCTTTAACTACCCTTCCTCCTCTGCCCGGGTTGCGTGGCCCTGCTGAGGTGTACTAGCTGGTGATGGCATCTGAGTCTTAACTAGTCTTTGAATTGAGGGCTGCACGTAGATTACTGGGTTAACAAACTCAAATTACAAATCATAATGAGTGTTGTGTGCAGAGAGGCTGTTCCTGTTTATAATAAAACATTGATTTTGTATCTGAGGTTCTCGTGGTGTCAGGCTGGCTCCTCCCTGGGAGAACTTGCTGACGGAATTTGTTACACTGTGCGCGTCATAACTAGTTAGGGAGTAAATGCCTGACTTCTCAACACCTGACTTTAAAGTACTTAATAGTGGATCATTTTCCTTGTTAAAGGACTGGGAACCAGGGCTGTTTGCTTAAACTACCGTACTGATGACAAAGAAATGACTGCCAGACATTACAAAATTAACATTTCAGGTCCCATCTCTTTGCTTAATAAATTTATCTCATTTTCCTTTTTATATTTGCTTGCTTTATCATAGAAAATAGATTTTCTTGATCAGAAATTCTAGCTAGGCAGAAGAAACAACATTGGAGATTTTCTGTTGCTTCGAATCACTACAAATCGGTGCCGTTTTGCTGTGCACATCTGTACCATTGTTACCTCTCTAGGAAAGAGATGGTAGGGTTTGAATAATTACATTTATTTTCCTACTTTGACTCTATAATGGACATGCATTTGTTTGAGAAGGGGAAAATAAATAGGAATTTCAAGGGTATTAACTAAGTATGAAAGTTCCTGTGAAGGGGATCCTAATTTGAATAAATGTATCTTTTTGCTCGTGCAGGTCTTGTTAACTTGAAGCACTCCACAGCTCCTTTTTTAAAAGTGGAGCCGTTTCTCCCGGGACACTACGAAGTATTGGATTTAAAGCCAAACGGCAAGGTCGCATCAGTGGAAATGGTTAAATACCATCACTGCAGAGACGAGCCTCTGCACGCCCTCCACGACAGTGTGGAGAAGCTGTTCCCCGGTAAGGAAGCAAGTGCCTGCCCAGCCACCCCCAACCTCTCTCCCAAAGGCAAGTTGTACTCTTGCGTCATTGGAATGACGTCAGTTTGAAGATCTATTTCCTATTTCATTTGGAGGTGGCATATTGGGATCTGGCCAGCTCCACTGTTGAGCAAATACTGTCATGGTTGATGTCGATGACTGTTCCCTTGTGTCAATGAATAACTCAGCCTGAGCCGTTCCAGGGCCGTTTCCCTTACTTGGTGTGTTAACAGGTTTTGAGCTAGAAACCGTGAAGACCAACCTCCGGATACTTTTTAACAATGCCGTTAAGAAGCGTTTGATGACAGACAGGAGGATTGGCTGTCTTTTATCAGGTGAGGACTGTTAATATTTAACCTAATAAAATTAACCTGGTTATATTTTGCGTGTATTTGTTTAAGTTCAATAATTTGTAGCTCTCTCTGAAGTGTTATCTATCAAATATTTACTTTATGACTTAATCTTTTCTGCATGATAGGATGAAGGTTTTGATAAGCTGCATTTAATACTTGTGGTAATTTAACAACTTAAAGTTATACTGTAATTATGTTATTGTTATGAGTGAGTAAACATTCTTTAGAGTTGTATGGAGTGATTTTTAAACAATTCAAATAGTGATGCCATTATCGCAGGTTGTATGTTAGATTTTTCTCTTATTAAAGTTTTTTTTAGTTTATAAAACTTGGGGATTTTAAATGATAAAACTCCAATCTCGGTACTTAGTAAGAATGCAAGTCATCTGTCCCCACCTATGCAAGGCACATGACCAGCACACTTGCTGTCTCGCTCGTAGGGGGCTTGGATTCCAGTTTGGTGGCTGCCACCCTGGCAAAGCAGCTGAAAGAGGCTCAAGTCCAGTACCCTTTCCAGACATTTGCTATTGGCATGGAAGACAGTCCTGATTTAGTAGCTGCCAGAAAGGTAAGACTCTGTCTCCGCCTGTTGTTAGAATGAAAATTGAGTCAGTAAATGATGATTCTGTACTTTCGCTGCTGTGTTGACCCCAGTCATTGCTTTAGGTTGAGTATATTAAAATGTAATGTAATGAAATGCTCATTTAACCTTAGCTATGCTGTACACCGTGTTCTGGGTGCTTCTGTCTACCATGGTCAGTGCAGTTCTCACAAAAACCCAGGATAATGATTCTCTTGAACGGGAGGACCTGGTACAGTGGGTGGGACGGCGGGCTTTGGAGCCTGACCGCTAGTCTCATGTCCTAGCTCTGCTGTGCAGTTCCTCACTTATGCAGCGGGAGTGATCGTGTCTATTACAGGCCAGTTTTGAGGTGAAAAATTAAATAACTCATATACAGTGCATAGGATAGAGCCTAGCATGTAGTAAGTTCTTGGTGAATGTTAGCTGTTGTTATTATTTAGATTTTTTTTTTTAATAAACCAGTATGTTAAGAACCATGGGTACAGGGGACCTGGTACACATTCAGTATGAGGGAGACCTCGTTCCTGCTCTGGCAGAACTTACATAGAGTGATTGAAAAAGAGCTAGAGAGCAGTCCCAAAGCAAGATCATGAATGCCGAAAGAATCCAGAATGGCCAAAGGAAATAGAATAAGGGGAGGGGCCATTTCATTGAGGCATAACATCCTGGGTGTAAAATCAGGCATTGCAGGAAGGCTCAAAGGTGGCCAATGTTAGAGCAGGATCGTGCTGGGCTAGAGAGAGATGAGGTGGGTTGGGTGAAATAGGTGTGTGTTTGAGGGCAGGGGAGTGGTGCTGATTGGAAGCCCCCTGACTGGTAGGTTGGAGTCGTGGAGTGGCAGAGGCTGGTGGGAGATCTGCCTCGTGGTGGTTGAGTGGAGGGGAGGGACCAGGTGGGGACAAGGGAACTCTACTGGGTGGGGCTGCCATGTGGTGGCCTGGAGAGTCATTTTCCCGTACTGTGGTGGCTTACAGTAGGGGCCACCTTGTTTTCCCTTGTTTTCCTTTGTTTTCCGCTGTTGTTAGTTCATAGTGCATTGGGAACTGCTGTCATGTTTCACTTTCAAGTGCAGGTCTGTTTTTTAAATAACAAGGTATTTCTTTAATCAGGTGGCAAATCACATTGGGAGTGAGCACCATGAAGTCCTCTTTAACTCTGAGGAAGGTATTCAGGCCCTGGACGAAGTCATATTCTCCTTGGAAACGTACGACATTACAACAGTTCGTGCTTCAGTGGGTGAGGTATTTTATGATATCAAAAAGACTTGTAATTCTGAAAAAGTATAAAGTTCAAAAAATACTATTTCAAGCAACAGTTTAAAAAGCAATACTCAAGAACGCACACAAATAAAATTCCTATATCATCAGTTGTCTAAGACAAGACCTTTTAAGAAATCCTCAAATGTCTTGGAGTGAGAGGAGCAGTACATACAGAAACTCCCACAGTTATAGTATCACTATTTCTATTTCTCCAAAGAGTAGGTACATATTTTCTGCAGTCTCTTCCCTCAGTTTCTCTGTATAAAGTTTCTGAGCTGTACAGAGAAATCGGTCTGTGTTGTAACTAATCTTCTGTAAGGAATACTCACTTTGGTTATGTCTCGGTAAAGATTTCCTTATACAGTCATCAGTCAGTAGCAATTATTGCCCAGCAAGCAGGACTAGTTTTACCCTGTGGACACCTACCGAGATCAGAAGTATACTTCACATCAGACTAATCCAAAGTTGTCGAGCCTCTGATATGCTGCCAGCTTCAATATGCTTCTCTTTAAAGAGACTTAGAATCTAATAGGGGGATCTCACCCACAAGGAAGCAAAAATATGTGAAAAGATACTAATATTTCACTGGGAGTGAGCAATTAGGAAAAATGTCTAAAAAGTCTCCCTAAGGAGGCGATAATAAAAATAGTTTAGAACAAATACTTGGTTACAGGGATGTGGAGCAGGAACCAATGGGCATCTTTTAATAACTTATATAGTATCCTTAACTATATGTTAATTTGGTGGATGGGTAGTATTAGAACAAAATTTAAACTAAACTACCAAAACCTCAACTCTTACTGTTTTTGTATACTTCATTTAAAAGAGATGCTTTTGCAATGAAGTAGCCCAAAACCAGCTCACAGTTTTATATATAGATTTTAAATTTTAACACTTTTAGACCAAGAATTTCCACCTTAAAATTTTGCTAAACTGAACAAGGATGCAAATATCTAAAAAAAATTTGTGCCTTTCATGTTAGTATCTCTATACAGGAATAGTAAGAGTCCAATCCAAGAGCAGAGCTTGCAGTTGTTTCCAAAAGCCAATAAATGACATTTTTGGTGAAGAGCCATGTCGACACTAACAATCATTTCTGTCTCTCTTTTTGAAGGTATGTACTTAATTTCCAAGTACATTCGGAAGAACACAGATAGCGTGGTGATCTTCTCTGGAGAAGGTTCAGATGAACTTACGCAGGGTTACATATATTTTCACAAGGTAAGCCTTAGGAAATGGAAAGATACTGGTGTTAGATGAAGAAATGTATGAATTATTTGACTATTTTCCATCGTCTGTCTTTTCAGTATAGCAGTGACACTTTTGAGTAGCTTGTGAGGTGTATGAGGAAGTCTAATAGTGTCCTCTTTGTGTTTCTTTTGGAGAGAAAGAAGTCTTAATTATGTCAGATGATCTCTATTCTTCGCAACTAGTTAAGCATGAGAATCGTGTTTCTTATATTTCTTAATCCCTGTGGCGTTGTGGCCATGCACGGTGTTCCTTGCTGTGAGGGCAGACCTGCTTTATACGGCCTTTACTCCCTTTCTTGGACTCCGCTCAGCTTTTCATCTTACCTGTCTTTAGAGTTGGAGTATGTGTAAGCGTAGGAAAGAAAAACTGTTTTATTTGCCCAAAGCAAATCTGTCTGTGTTTCTATATTTGTAACTTTCAGCTCTTTGTTTGTAAACTAGGCTCCTTCCCCTGAAGAAGCCCAGGAGGAGAGCGAGAGGCTCCTGAAGGAACTCTATCTGTTTGATGTTCTCCGTGCAGATCGCACTACCGCTGCCCATGGGTAACTCAGGACAACAAAGCTCGTCTCGTGGTCCCGGAGGAATTAGGCTAAGTTCAGAGTGTTGTGGGGATGGTGAGAGGGCTTTTACAGGTCGTTCTAGACGGAGTTTCCACCTTCAACGTGTAGTGACATTCTGCTCGTATCTGAACAACCGAGAGGGGAGGCAGTTGCAGCCCTTTTTAAGTTTTCAAGGGCAAGGAAGATGACACACTTCCTTGTAATGAGTGTTGAGCGTCTGCCATGCCTGTTTGATGCTTTGGTGACCTTCTGTGGGGATGGGGCAAGGGAGATGCAAGAGGCTTGATTAGATCAGAAACCTGTAATCTAATCAAGGTTTCTTTAATATCATTTCTGGTTGGTTCAAGTGTTCACTTTTTAGCTGGACATGTTGGAGAATTGAAGAGTCTTGTTGTACATGATAAATAACCAACATTTAATGTTTTTGTTGCTTCTACCAATCACATTTAGATTAAAGAATAATAAAGTACGGGGTTGGGAATGAACTGAATCTGTGGGTATGATCCTATGTGCTTGTCCTGGTAAGAGTCACCAGGACTCAGGAAGCAGATGATGTGGCCTTTGAGGAAACACTGTGGACACTGGTTTATACTGACTCTTGTATGCAACTTATTAATCAGTTGAGTAAAAGTTCTTTGAGTCAGAAAGGTCAAGGCCAAGGACATTCTTAATGATCAGGACACTCAGAGTTCTTTTACTGCTTTTTGAGATAGATATTTACTTGTTCACAGAAGGGAAAGTAAAAGTAATTATTCTCATACAGTTTGTTTCACTCTCTAGATGGGGTAAGATATACATTGAATGAAGGTTTTTGTGTTTACGCATTCTTATAGGGCAGTCGGGAGGATTGTAAAAATGACAATATAATCCTAGAGGCTGGTCAAACTCTAAATTAGAATCTAAACTGACAGGCACTAAATATTCATTTTGATTTAGTTTTCTTCTCTTTCCCTTTAAGCCTTGAACTGAGAGTCCCATTCCTGGATCATCGATTTTGTTCCTATTACCTGTCTCTGCCAGCAGATATGAGAATTCCCAAGGTGGGTGAATCAGTTGAGGATATCAGCTTGGCCAAAAAGTTCAGTTGTTTTTTCCTGTACGATAGCTCTAGTAGCGTTTAGTTGTCTTTAGCTTCACTCAAAACAATTTGTTAGATTGTATTGTGATAGCTGTCCTATCAGCGTGCATTAAAAAAACTTAACAGAATTGGTGAATTTTTGTGTAGCCATTTTAATATTGAAGATGCAAGATAATACGAAAGATTTTCCCATATTATGCTTTATTATTTCAATAAAGGTAAGAATGCATCTGAAATATATAAAAAAAGATCTGTGCAGTGTATGGGGAAGGTGCTGTGGCAGATGGAAAGTATCAAAAGTGGTTCATGAGGTTCCATGCTGGAGATTTCTCCCTGGACTCAGCTCCACAGCTGGGCAGACCATTTGAAGTTGATAGTAATAAAAATTGAGACATTAATCAAGAGCAATCAACGTTATACTATGCGGGAGGTAACTCAAAATATTCAAATCAATCAAGTTTTGGTGAATACCTGTCTCTGCCAGCAGATATGAGAATTCCCAAGGTAGGTGAATCAGTTGAGGATATCGGCTTGGCCAAAAAGTTTAGTTGTTTTTTCGCATCTTTTATTTTATGGAAAAAACTAAATGGACTTTTTGACCAACCCAATAAAAATTGTCCATTGGTATTGGTTGTATTTGGAGCTTTTACTGATGCTTCTTTTGTTTCCATGTCAGAATGGGATAGAAAAACATCTGCTTAGAGAGACATTTGAGGACTCCAACCTGATACCTAAGGAGATTCTCTGGCGACCAAAAGAAGCCTTCAGTGATGGCATTGCCTCAGTGAAGAATTCCTGGTTTAGGATTTTACAGGACTATATTGAACATCAGGTATGATGTTTTCAAAAATACTTTCTGGACTAGGACAGTTTGGATACCGAGTTTATTTTGTATTTAGTTTAAGTGTTCTGCGTCTATAGGAGAGATTGCCTCTTTTATCAGCATTAAGTAGCATGCAGGATTATAAAGTAGCATTTCATGTTGAAAGAGAGACAGAAGACAGTTAACCAATCACCGCTGACCTTCATTTAACACATTTTTGGGCACCTGCTGGGTGCCAGACATTATTAGGCACAAGTGAATAAAACACTCAGAGCCACCACAGATTAGAAATATGCATCTGAATGTTCTTCAAAAGCTTCACAGCTACGCGTTTTATGGTATTTAACATTTTCCTAAGTAATGGGTGAATCAGGGTGTCTGACACTATTCACAGTTAAGCCTTTTCGTATGTTTTTTTTTTTTTTTTCCTTTTGGTTTTCTGAGCCAGATTTAAAACAGGGACTTCCGTGCTATTATGAAAAAAATTTTGCTTTTATGCTCTTATTCTTACAGGTTGATGATACCATGATGGCGGCTGCAGCCCAAAGGTTTCCCTTCAACACCCCTAAAACTAAAGAAGGCTACTACTACCGTCAACTCTTTGAGCGCCACTACCCAGGCCGGGCCGACTGGCTGACCCATTACTGGATGCCCAGGTGGATTAATGCCAGCGACCCTTCTGCGCGCACTCTGGCGCATTACAAGTCAGCCGCCAAAGCTTAGGCATGTTCTGAGCTAGACAGAGTGAAAGTAAATGTTTCTTCTTCTTGTGAAGGGCAGAGGACTTGGGGGCTAGAAGGGTGGCAAAGAGCATCCTCCATCCTTGGGGTGAAAAAAATAAAAGTCTTCAATGTAAAATATTGCCGTAGTCATTTATATCCATACTGTGCTTTGGTTAGAGGGGACTGGAAACTGAGCAGCTTTTGCTGAGTCGCGGTAAGGCAGGGAGTGAGCCAGGAGGGGAGACACAGTCTGATGTTTGCTGCGAGGACTCGCCAGCACTCTCCTGGCAGAGCTGCTTTGTCGCTTGCCCACGTGGCTGCCTTCCCGTCCCTTCGTCATCAGAGTGTGGTCTCTGACTTTCCTCTCAGTACTTTCTGCGTTCTTAACAACTGGCCAGGCAGGCAGACTCTGCAGAAGTTAGTCCTTTGCAAGAGCTCACAGGAGCTCTGTTTTGTGAGATAGTAATTCGATGTTCGGTTGCTGCTGAAGCAGGGCAGCGTGTTTCACGGAGCCGTTCATGGCGGGTGGCACCACGTGTTAGACCTTGGTCCTTGAGTCTGGCTAAGAAGGACTTAAGAGTCAAGACCCAAACACCAGCAGAAGTTTAGAAAGTCACAGAGATAGGAGTGAGCCAGCTGGGCTGATGGACTCAGGAAACAAGTTACAGAGGCCAAAGCAGGGCCCTTGGAGCCCAGGGGAGAAAGAAAGCAAAGGTGTGCGCCTTGAGGGAAGGAAGGGAGAGAAAGGCAGGGGCAGCGCATGCACTGGCTGGGTCCTTTGTCTCAAGGGTTTTATCCATTTCCCAAAGGCCGGGTTTGTCGGGGAGGTCTTGGGAGGACCTCAATAGAATATTCCGTTTTCTAGGTTGAGTCTCCTCAGGGTCCTGGTCTCCACTGATTGGTTGGTGCCAGGGCAGGGGGCCATTAGTCATCGCAGCTGGTTCTGGTGTCAGCCATGGTGTCTCCCTGCCTGGCTTTACTGACTTTCTGGGCCTGGAGCTGAAACATGACTGAGGCCTTGCTGTTACCTCTAGTTTGACCAAAACTCTGTCTTTGATCAGTAGGCCAAGGCTTTGTTCCTAAGATTATTTGACGTGGGTCAGAACCTCCCTGCCTGGAGGACTTAATGCTTGAGGGAATGGTCATGCAAGGGCTTGTATGGGAGTCGTCTGAGGCTTTTCTCTGGCCCCCTTGTTTCCCCCCTAAGGGGGTCTATTGACCGACGAGCAACGTGGCAGAGGAGGGTCTGAACTGCATGGAAAGATCACCCTGGGGGCAAGGCCCTGTGCTACAGCACTTGTCCTCCCAGTTCTGCCCATTGCTAGGCACTGGGGCATTCCACCCTGGTGACCTTCGTGCCTGGTTTATCGTTCCTGCTCTGCTCATCTATCTAACCGCCTGCCATATCCGAATTATTGTTCTTGGTCAAAGGTCAGCACACTTTTTCTGTAAAGGGCCAGAGAGTGAATGTTTCAGGCTTTGCAGACCTCTGTTGGAACTAACTGCCACTAGTGCAGAAGCGTCCACAGACAACGTGCCAACAAGTGGGCAGGGCCGTGTCCAATGAAAGCTTTATAAAAATGGCAGAGGGCCGGGTGGACGTATTCCGTGCGCCGTAGTTCTGGAGGAACAGCCCAAGCCAAGCCTTCCTGATGAAAGGAAAAAGCATTCTGAACCCAGTTTGGGAAAGAAAATAGAAGAAGGAAACATTTTCTGAAGAAAAAATTATCCTCTACCCTTCTAATAATCGAATGAACATGGCAGATTAGCAGGAGAGAAACAAAATTTAATAGCATATACCTCCTGTATACAAGGGAGAGACCCAGGAACACTGAGTAACTTACCATTTTCGAAGCTATCACCTTAAAATAATCTCAGCTGCAGGCAAAGAACCCAGGAAAAGCGCCTCAAACAAGGGTGAGGTCATTTATGCAGATTAAGCCCAAGACTTCTCTCCAGACAGCGAAGGCAGGCCTGGGACAGTGAGGGAGATGGCCCTACATCCGTACAAGTCCTTTGACAAAGAACAGTTTCTACTTGGTTTTCAGAGCTTCTCCTACCTCTGCCCTTGATTAAAATTAGCCAGCCTAAAAGAATCAATATTCCCCAAGAGGGGTATTTTGAGGTGGCCAATTCTACTCCCCTTCACATTCAATTAAGAGGTAGAAGATTTTCATTGGAATGCTCCTTGGTGCTTTAGGGTCAATATTTTGAAACACAGCATAAAGATGAATCGCGTGACGAGAATGGAAGAGGACGCTGCTGCCCACAGGGAAGTGTGGGAAGGCCTGACGGGAAGAGGGAGTAGGCCAGGATTTAGCTGGTGAGTTGGAGGATTCGGACTGTTTGAAGCTAATTATAGGCCTTTACTTATAGTTTTAAATTGTCTCTAGAAAGCTGGAGAGATGTCATTCATTAATAACGGATGGCTCTTAATGGTAATCTTGTATCTGCAGGTGCTTGAATTGCTTAAACGTAGCACTGTTTGGCTCCAGGCCTATCTATTCATGGCACAACCCCACCCACCCAAGCTAAGGGATCCCAAGAAGGCTTGGAAAATTTGACAGTGACTATGAGGCAAGAAAGTTAGAAAGGAAAAAAGGCTTCGAGCGCTATCCCAGCCCTTCTCCCCCTTGGCTGGAACTTCCCAGACAAGACCTGCACGGACCACCTGTTCTCTCACTGCCCCCTCCCCAGTTTCCTGTAATTGAAAAGACAAAAAAAAATCACTATGTAGAGAGAAGGGACAAGGATGAGGGGCATTGCTAGTCACCCCACCAGCGTGAGAAGCAGAGCACCCCCCCATTTTCCCCCAAGCCCATGTTTAGTGAAAACCGCCCAGACCCCACTGAGGTGTCCGGTTCTGAGGTTGCCCCCTCTCACTCCTCACGTGTGTACTATCTCATTAATAACTCTGTGTCCTTTGCTGAGTCCTTTGGTCATGCTCTCGAATCCTTTCTTGTTCTGCGACAAGAACTTGGATTGGGTTGAGGCCTCCCTTGCCCTCCCTGGTGCCACCCGGCATCTGCCCCATGTACACAGTTGACCCTTGAACAGTGCTGGGGCTGGGGGCGCCAATGCCCCGCACAGTTGAAAATCTGCGTGTAAATTTTGTCTCCCCCAACACTTAACTGCTAACAGCCTGCTGTTGACCAGAAGCCTTACCAATAACATAATCGATTGGCACATATCTTGTACATTACATGTATTATGTATTGTATTCTTACAGTCAAGTTGGCTAGAGAAAAGAAAATGTTAAAATCCTAAGGGAGAGAAAAATACACTCAAGGTGTATATTGAAAAAAAATCCATATATAAGTGAACCTGTATAGTTCAAGCCCATGTTCAAGGGTCAACTATACCTTGCAAGATTAAGGTATGCCATAAACCACAAACTGCCAGGTTTTGACTGTGAGTTCGGGTCCAGATTTTAAATTTTAGTGACTATGAAATCTGGCGTATTTAGATACCACCCAAAAGTTTGCAAGTTTCATAGTCAGCGCAGTCCCACAGGTCAACCATAACTGCAGCAGCTCACTGGATTTCAGCTTGCATGTGAGATTGACATCAAGTTTTTGGCACGTGGTATAAAGTTTCTTCTGCAACTGAAATAGAAGGTTTGAAGAAACTATTGCCCTTGGGGCGTGTACCGATGACTCAACAGTTTAGTCCTGGACAAGCCTGTTTCCCTGGACAAATCTGATGTTGGTGACTAGGCACAAAAGGTACTGCAGTCCTCTCCGCGTAAAGGGAAAGGTTATTAGCTGGTACTGCCCCACCTTTTCAGCCTCACTGGAGCACCCTAGTGGATGATGTGTCCTTTGAGAGGTGTATTTCATTTTGTCTTAGCACTGACTCTATAAAAGGTACTTTATAGTGTTTGACAGAATGATGTACTTCCAACAGCATGGAGATAAAAGTAGAGCTGCCTGCCATAGGATTCCACTTCTGTCTACTTCTGGGTATTGATTAAAAAAACCACAAACACTAATTTGTAAAGAGATATGCGCTGCTGGGTTCATTGCAGCAGTCCTAGTAATGGCCAAGACATGGAAGCGACCGAGACGTCCCCTGATGGACGAAGGATGAGGAACGGGTGACATACATACAATGGAGTAATTCAGCAGTAAACAAGAGTAGAATCTTGCCATTTGTGACAACATGGATGGATCTAGTGGGTGTGCTAAACACAATAAGTCAGAGAAAGACAAATACCATGTGATTTCACTCACATGTGGAATCTGGAAAAACAAAACAAATAAAAACAGAAACAGACCCTTAGATACGGAGAACAAGCTGATGGTTGCCAAGGAGGATGGGGTGGGCAATGGGAATTTTAAAATGCTCAGGGGAGTTTGTTAAAAAATATAAATAAAAATAAATTTAAAAAAATAAGGCCACCTAAATCCTACCACTGCTTTAAACAGTTTTAATGCTTTCTTGCAGATCTCTTTCTATAAAGGCACAATTGTATGCCTGCAAGTGTACGATCTCGGTTAAATAAGTCTTCGAAGCTTCAGAAACCCTTTACGAGGAAAGTGTGTAGAGGAACTAACCCTGGGCCTGCTGGTGTTAGCCTGTGGTGCCGATACCTTCCCGAGGCCGCAGAGTCAGAGCCTGACCCTCGGTTCCTCCTGTCCTCGTTTGGTCTGGAGTCTGAGATGACAGGCCCTTGGAGTGGGTCCCCAAGGGGGCAGTTCCGTGATTCTAAACCTGGGCTGTGGATCAGTCGCACCAGGCCGATACGCACCAACTGTCCTAGTACTTTATTGTGTTTGTTCATTCCATGAGCTAACCCTCACATAAGGAAGTGTGACAGATTTTATTTCTTAAAACCAGCTACAGCCCGGCTGGTGTGGCTCAGTGGATTGGGCGCGGGCTGGGAACCAGAGGGTCCCGGTTCGATTCCCGGTCGGGGCACATGCCTGGGTTGCGGGCCAGGTCCCCAGTGGTGGCCATGTGAGAGGCAACCATACATTGCTCTTTCTACCTCCTTTCTCCTCTCTCTGAAAATAAATAAAATAAAATCTAAAAAAAAAAAAAGAATATATTAAAAAAAAAAAAAAAAAACCAGCTACAGCCATGTTTCTGGCCCCACAGGCTCCCCCAGAGCCTTGCCCCTCCTCTGCGGAGATCACCTGTTTCCCTGTCCTGGGGCCTGGGCAGGATTTTATGACTGCCTTGACTAGCAGAACTCAGCAGAAGGGACACTGACTTCTGAGGCTAGGCCACGACAGGTGATTTGACTTCTGCTTTCTCTCTCAATACATGTTCTGAGGAAGCCCAGACCACATGAAGAGGCCATGTGTAAGGGTCAGGGCTGATGACCCCAGCCAAGGTCTTGGTCAACAGCGATCACCCACCGAGTATGTGACTGAGTGACACTCCAGATGATTCAGGCTCCTAGGCTGAGCCTTCCAGCCAAGGCCCCAGTCATGGGGAGCAGAAATAAGCCATCCATCCCCACTGTGCTCGGTTCAAATTCCATGGTGGTTTGGCACTATGACGTTTTAGGGTGCTTTCTTACAGGCATAGTAATGAACAGGTAGTCACTATTGCCCCTATTTTATACAGGTCACTTGAGCAAACCAAAGTCGTTGAGCTAATTACTAAGTGGTGGGGCCCCGAGTTAGCAAGAGAGACTAGCTGCAGAGCCTTTTGTTCTTCCCAACTTCCCATTGTTGGCGTGACACTGCAGCCTGGTCTGCACTGTGAGGCAGAATGTATAATTCCATACTTTCTCTCTGATTCTGTATTTTAATGGGAACACATATTCCATTTTGTGGGTAGTTCATAAGTCATTTAGTGCATCTAATTGGGTATACAATAATATTTTTTATTTTTTTAATATATTGTATTGATTATGCTATTACAGTTGTCCCATTTTCCCCCCTTTATTCCCCTCCTCCCAGCACACCCCCTCCCACCTGCATTCCCCTCCCTTTAGTTCATGTCCATGGGTCATACATATAAGTTCTTTGGCTTCTACATTTCCTGTACTATTCTTAACCTCCTCCTGTCTATTTTCTACCTACCATTTATGCTACTTATTCTCTGTACCTTTTCCCCCTCTCTCCCTCTCCCACTCCCCCACTGACACAACCCTCCATGTGATCTCCATTTCTGTGATTCTGTTCCTGTTCTAGTTGTTTGCTTAGTTTGTTTCTGTTTTGTTTTTTAGGTTCAGTTGTTAATAGCTGTGAGTTTGTTGTCATTTCACTGTTCATATTCTTGATCTTCTTAGATAAGTCCCTTTAACATTTCATATAATAAAGGCTTGGTGATGATGAACTCCTTTAACTTGACCTTATCTGGGAAGCACTTTATCTTCCCTTCCATTCTAAATGAAAGCTTTGCTGTATAGAGTAATCTTGGATGTAGGTCTTTACCTTCCATGACTTTGAATACTTCTTTCCAGCCTGTTCTTGCCTGCAAGGTTTCTTTTGAGAAATCAGCTGATAGTCTTATGGGAATTCCTTTGTAGGTAACTGTCTCCTTTTCTCTTGCTGTTTTTAAGATTCTCTCCTTATCTTTAATCTTGGGTAATGTAATTATGTTGTGCCTTGGTGTGTGCTTCCTTAGGTCCAACTTATTTGGGTCTCTCTGGGCTTCCTGGACTTCCTGAGAGTCTATTTCCTTTGCCAGACTGGGGAAGTTCTCTTTCATTATTTTTTCAAATATGTTTTCAATGTCTTGGTCTTCTTCTTCTTCTGGCACCCCTATAATTTGGATGTTGGAAAGTTTAAAGTTGTGCCAGAGTTTCCTAAGCCTCTCCTCACTTTTTTGAATTCTTATTTCTTCATTCTGTTCTGATTGGATGTTTCTTTCTTGTCTGCTCCAAAGTGTTGATTTGAGTCCTGGTTTCCTTCCTGTCACTGTTTATTCCCTGTATATTTTCCTATTATTTCACTTTTCATAGCCTTCATTTTTTCATCTAATTTGCGACCATACTCAACCAATTCTGTGAGCCTCCTGATTACCAGTGTTTTGAACTGTGCATCTGATAGGCTAGCCAGGTTGGCTATCTCTTTGTGGCTTAGTTGTATTTTTTCTGGAGCTTTGAACTGCTCTTTCATTTGGACCTTTTTTTTTTTTTTTTTTTTTGTCTTGGCAGCCTGTTCTGTAGTAAGGGGCGGAGACTTAGGTGTTCACCAGGGCGGGGCAAACCACCTCGCTGCATTGTGACGCTGTATGTGGGGGAGGGGTCAGAGAGGAAACTGCCACTTGCTCAGCTCTCTGCCAGCTTTCAGGCACTTCCCCCACTACCCACAATCAAATTGGGCCCTCCTGGTGCTGATTCCCAGGTAGGTGGGCTTGTGTACATTCTAGGACCTTGCGGGTCTCTCCAATGAACTCTTCTGTGATCCTGGGAGTTTCTCCCGCTGCCGCCTCAACCCCCACAGGTGTTCTCAGTCAGAGGTTTTGAGGCTTTATTTCCCTCTACTGTATTGCTGGGTTGTGCGGTCTGTCTCACTCCCCAGTTGTTCCTCCCGGTTTATCTGCATGGGAGTGTGGGACCACCTTGTTTACCAGCCACCACCTTGCCCAGTCCTCCAGCCACTCCCTTGCCATGAGTCCTCTCCACTCAGCTGCCCGTCTCTGCCCCTTCTATGGGTCTGGATGAATGTTTTTTCCTTAACTCCTTGATAGTTGGACTTGCATACTGTTCGATTTTCTTTGAGTTCTGGTTTTTTTTTTTTTTAATTTTTAAATTTGTTGTTGTCCTTCTTTTGCTTGTGCAAGGAGGCACAGTGTGTCTACCTATGCCTCCATCTTGGCTGGAGGTCTACAATAATATTTTTTAAATTTAAAAAGTTAACAAACACATAAGCACACATCACTTGTACAATTTAGACCTTACATAACTTAGAGCTTCTGTGATTTAGATCTTACATGAATTCTTACCTGATTTCAGGCCCTAGCTAGCCAGCAAATGGATGTTAAGAAATTAATTCATTGCTCTCTTTGCAACTTGGAGAATTTGTAACAATGCTTGGAGGTGGCGGGAGTTATACTCAAACTGTTGTATTTTAGGATTTGGTTGTTGCAATATAAAATATTTATTTGATTTTTGAGGTCTAGTATAAGACCACAAGGTGGCAGTCATCACACATGGTTTCATCCTCAGTCAATTTTACGCATTTCTCAAACATAGTGATGTTGACAAACTATTTTATGCCAAATTGGAGAGATGTTTTGTTCATTTCATAAAATAAATCTGAGCACAGAAGCTCCATGATTCACTATGGGTTATGAGTAAGCGGCTTCGACTTGCTAACAGCGTGTGACTAGGGTGTAGTCTAGTGTGAGGTTACACACATCTTTTTTTCAGAACCTTTCATCTCCCTCCTCTTTGATCCACCATCCTAAACACACCTGTACAAAGTGTGCCCTTAAAAAGTAAGGTCTTTTATATTCTGAAAGGTAAGAAGGAATGTGGCCACCCCCAAATCTGGTTTTATTTGCCTTTCAAATGCAATAAAATCTATACATAAACTGTCGTGTTTATAATCACCCATTCTAGCTAGCCCTGACTCATTTCAGCTTATTCTAACCCACCTACAAGACAAAGACCTTGTGCTGAGCACTTTGTTTACACACAAAATCAGCTAATGTATTGCGATGACTGACTGTGAGGCTAACCACAATCTCAGTCTCTATAACAATTCTGAAAGGTACCCGCTATTGTTGTCATCCCAATTTTATGGATGAAGACACGGAATGTACAAGCAACCCAGATATTGAAAGAGAAGAAGGTCAACCTGGGGTCAACGGAATTGTCTGTTGATTGTAATGGATACCGCAGAAAGGAGTTCTATATTAGCAAGGCAATTTTTATTTGCAGATAGATAATCCGTAGAGACTTGATGAGCCCCAATTACAATGATCATTATTGTGTACAAGAAATGCCTTTTTTAGTTCTTACTAACAAAGTAGTAACTGCTGTCCATTAACATTGTTGGGTTGAGCTCACCAGCCAAGACTTTTGTAGGGATGCTAGAATTTCTGGGGCAGGGAAGTGAAGAGGCAGGGAAGAACCCTGGCTCTGTGTTGCTCTGTTTCCCAGAGTGCAAAGAAAACAGAGTTGAAAAGAATGGGTCATTGTTGGTGAAAGGGCAGGGTGTCTGGGGCTGTGCACAGTTTTCGATCAGATCGAATTTTATGAACTATTGTCTTAGATTTTTACTAAAATGCACAATATTATATTAATCCCATTACATTATCCCCTGACCAAGCCACATTCTGTTGTATTTGGTATAGGAATAGTCCGTGTGGTTCTCACATGACCACTAGGTGGGGTAAGATGACATTCAGTCAAATATGTTCCACAAGGTTTTTGGGGGGTATTTTTCTGTCAGTTTTAACATCTGAATTATATGTGTGTGTGCATGCATTTGTAGTCTAGCACTTCTTCTGAAGATATAGTTTAAAACCACAAACCCTAGGTGATGACCTTATACATATCTCTGTTAATAAACCCAAACAAAAAAATCACATACTCAGTAGCTGAGAGAGGTCAGGCAGGTGTTAATGGTGAGTCCAGCATGGGCAAGGAGAGGTTTGCTGTGGTCCATGGCAAAGAAAGACCAGACCTGTGTACAGGGCCCAGCTGCTTCACGGGAGAGCCCAGGTTCCAGTCTTTCCTTGGAAAGACCTACCTGCATACTTTAAAAGCTGCTGCTTAAGGGTCCAACCTGCAACCAGCCTGCATGCCAGTGCTGACTGAGATCCTTCCTTTTGGGACACTGACAGGTTTTGGCATACCTTCAACTATCAGGAACCACGGAGAACAAGAAGGCAGATTGGACCAGCACAGAGCAGGTTTGAGAGGTAACCACGAGTTCATGCCAGGTTGCTCAGTAAGGTTCATCTCTTGTATGAGACCACTTTATCAAGACAGGGAGAGGTGGCTTGTATTTAATGCATGGAAACCAAAGCTTAGAATCAAGGAACTTAGAGAAATAAAGAAATATACTCCAAACAAAAGAATAATATAACACTCCAGAGAAAGTCTTAATGAAATGGGGCAAGTAATTTACTTGACAAAGAGCTAAAGATAATGGTTATAAAGATGCTCCCAAATATCAGGAGAACAATGCATGAATGAAGTGAGAATTTGAACAAAGAGATAAAAAATATAAGAAGGTACCAAACAGAAATCATAGAAGTGAAGAATGCAATAACTGCACTGAAAAATTTAACATAAGAGTTCAACAACAGGCTAGGTCAAGTGAAGAGTGGATCAGCAAACTTGAAGAAAGGGCAGTAAAATTCACCCAATCAGAGGAGCAAAAAGAAAAAAGAATGAAAAGCAGTAAAGATAGTGAGGGTCTTATGGACATGATCCAATAAACTGAGAAGAGTGACAGGAAGGGGCAGACAGCTTCTTCCTTAACCTGCAGAAAGAAACAGACAGCCCAATCCAGAAAGCCTGGAGTTCTAAAACTAATAATAGTAACAAAAAACCAAGAAGACCTGCACTGTAACATATTATTATCAAATTGTCAAAATTTAAAGATAGAATGAGAATCTTAAGAGCAATGGGGGAGAGAAAGAGAGAGAAAGAGAGAGATCGCTAAGTATAAGGGAACCTCCATAAGACTATTAGCAGATTTTTGAGCAGAAATTTTGCAGGCCAGAAGGAAAGGGACTGGTATGATATTTCAAAATAGTGAAAGGGAGAAAAAAAACCACACAAAACACTGTCAACTAAGAATACTCTTCCCAGAAAAGCTGTCATTCAGAATTGAAAAGGAGATCAAGTTTTCCAGACAAGCAAAATCTGAAGGAATTTATTACAATTAGACCTGCCTTATATGTTAAAGGATCTTCTTCAAGCTGCAATGAAAGGATGCTAATTAGTAACAGGAAAACATATGAAAGTATGAATCTCAATGGTAAAGGGTTAATTCAGAGTACTCTAATGTTATATTGATAATAGTAGTGGCTAAATCACTTATAAATATATTATGAATGTTAAAAGACAAAAGTAGTGAAAATAATTATAACTACAATAATTTATTAATGGATAAACAAGGTAAAATGTGTAAAAACTATAAAACATGAGGGAGGGGTATAAAAACATAGAACTTAATATGTGTTCATACTTAAGTTGTTATGACTCAGATTAGATTGTTACAAATGTAAGTTGCTGTATGACAGTAAGCCTCATGGGAACCACACAGCAAAAAACTAGAATAGATACATAAAAGATAAAGAGAAAGTACGTATACATACTGCTACAGGAAGTCATCATATCACAAAGGATGAAAGAAAGAAAGGAACAAAGGAATGAAAAACAGGTAGAAAACAATCAATGAAATGACAACAATAAGTCCACACCTATCAGTAATTATTTAAAATGTAAATAGACTACATTCTTCAATCAAAAGACATAGAGTGGCTGAATGGATTAAAAAAAAAAAAAGATCAGACAAAAATAAACGCTGCCTACGAGAGACTCACATCAGCTTTAAGGACACACACAGACTGAAAGTGAAGGGATAGAAAAAGTATTCTATGCAAATAGAACTCCCCTCCCTCCAAAATGGACTTTAAGTCAAAGACTGCAATAAGAAACAAAGAAGGTCATATATAATGATAAAGGGGTCAATTCGACAAGAAGATAGAACATTTGTAAATATTTATACACCCAGTGTAGAAGTACTTAAATATATGAAGCAAATATTAATATACCTAAAGGGAGAAAGAGACAGCAATACAATACTAGTAGGAGACTTTAATACCGCACTTTCAACAATGGGTAAGTCATCTAGACGGAAAATCAATTTAAAAATTTGAACTTAAATGACGCATTAGAGCAGATGAACTTACTTAAGAGACATTCATAACATTCCATCCAAAAGCAGCAGAATATCCATTCTTCTCAAGAGCACATTAAATATTCTCCAGAATATATACAGGGTCCAGCAGAAGTAAGGCCTGCTTGGGCATGGTTGATAGAGTAATAACATGGGCATAATAATTTATAGTTTAAATTTGAACATTTAACCTAAAATGTCCTATGGTGTGCTTGAGTGTCCTCCTGTTAGATTACAGAATTATATGCTTATGATTTTGTAATAAAAAAGGGGTGTTATTTGTGCTGGACCCTGCTGTATGTTAGGTTTCTCTCTCTCTCTCTCACTCTCTCTCTCTCTCTTCTACACACACACACACACACACACAGTCCTAATCAATTTAAGAAGATTGAAATCATATCAAGCATATTTCCAACCACAATTGAATGAAGCTAGAAATCAATTATAGGAAGAAAAATGGAAAATTCACAAATATTTGGAGATTAAAGAACATGCTGCTGAACAACCATTGGGTCAAAGAAGAAATAAAAAAAAGAAATTATAACCAAACTCATGGGATGCAGCAAAGGTAGTTTTAAGACAGGAGTTCCTAGCAATAAATGCCTACATTAAGAAAAAAGAAAGAGCTCATATAAAGAGCTCAAACTTTACACCTCAAGAAACTGACAAAAGAACAAACTAAACCCAAGGTTGTAGAAGTAAGGAAGTAACAAAGGTCAGAGAAGAAATAAATGAAACAGACTAAAAAGACAATAGAAAAGATCAATGGATACTTAGGTTTCGCTATCATGGCTATTATAAATAATGTTGCAGTGAACGTGGGGGGGAGGGGCAGATGTCTATTTTGTGAAATAGCTGCCTAGAGCACAAAAAAAAAATTAAATCTCATTCTATCAACTCTTATTTGCACTGGAATTAAAACCTTATCAGGTGGTGTGACTTCTAATGTGATGATGCTAAAAACGGCGGCACACATCAGACTCCTCCCTAACTTCCTGCTGTGTATCTGACAAGTCCTCAGCTGCATGACAGACTATGTTGCCCAAAGCAGAGCTCACTTTCCCCCGACCCCACTTTCCCTTTTACTCCCTATTTCAGTTGAGGATCTGAGTTAGGGAGAGCAGCTTCCCTTATCACCAGCCAAGGAGAGTCACGGAATTAGGAAGGTACATTGATGACATTCATCTGTGTCAGGCTGGTATAGGGGAGCTGTAACGTAATGGAGCCCAAGGTCTAAGAAAGACATGAACAGTGCTGCCTTAGGCAATACTGACTTCCAGACACACAAGTCACTCAGTTGTTCAATTGAGACATTAAAGCTCTGGCTGGTGTGGCTCAGTGGATTGAGCATTGGCCTGCAAACAAAAAGGTCACCGGTTTTATTCCCACTCAGGGCACATGCTTCTATCCCCAGTCAGGGCACATGTCTGGCTTGCAGGCTATGTCCCCAGTAGGAGGCGGGTGAGAGGCAACCGATTGATACATCTCTCGCAAATCAATGTTTCTCTCCCTCTCATTCTCTCTCCCTTCCCCTCTCTCTAAAAATAAATAACATCTTTATAAAAAACATTATGATGGTTTCTGCTGATGTTTGCTTTCAGCCTGTACCATGGAGAGAGTGAATGGCACCACATTATCTCACCTTTAGGCTAGGGGCCCAGGTTTTTGTCTGTCTGTATGAGTCAGTCCTTGGCCGTGGATGCTCTCGAAGGAAGGCCAGACCTTCCAGGTACTTGCAGGTGAGGGAGCTCGTGTTGGACGAGGGCGATTCTCTGGACAAGGCTGCGGCTGTGAGCTGTTAGTGGCTCTTTCTCATGGCAGCCGGGGAACTTGGTGTGCCAATGTGATTAAAGCGATGGCATCAACGAAGCCCCAACAGCATTGTGACATTTTGCCACATTGATACCTACAAAGCTCTAATGACCATTACAGAAATAATCATGTGGGAAAACTTTTGTTCTCTGTCAGCACACCTGGGAACTTGTAGCCTTGTGGGGTTTTTTCCCTTTAGACACAGTTCTATTTTGGGTAGCTAGTCTTTCTAAAACTTTGTTTTTTTCCTGAATACTTTAGTTTCTAAGCCTTCCTTTGGACCTGGATAATTTCTTTCTGTTTAAAGTTTACTGTTGACACAATTACAGTTGTCCTGCTTTTCCCCCTTTGCTGCTCCACAGTCGTATTTCTAGTCTCAATTCCCAAAGAGAGTGTGGATAGATTAGATGACTTGCAGATTTTAAGGCTTTGGTAGCTGTGGCTGAATTTCTCCCATAAAGGCTACATCAATTTTTGTCTCTACTTACTTCATTGAATTCTCATCAAAACTGAGTTTTTCTTTCAATAAAGTTTTAATTTTACAGGTAAAAAAATACTTTTTAATTGTTTTAATTTATATGATTTATGTTCATTGGATTATTAATGAGGTTGAATATGTTTTCTTATGTTTGTTAATCATTTTCCTTATTTTTGAATTGCTTGCTGATTTCCTCTGTCCAGTTTTCTTTTGGGTATTAGATTTTTTTTTTCTTAATGATATGTAGGCATTCTTTATACATTAAAGTTACTAAGCCCTGCAAATATGTTTCTAGTTTTGGTAGGGGGAAACTCAAAAGTTGAAATTTTTTTAGCTTTAAGTTATAGTTAACAAGCTAAGTTAAGTTAATAATTAATACTTAATTAATGCATGTAGGAAACAATTGTTCCAGGAAGTGGAATCTATGGCCAGACCCACCTTGACTCCAGGAGACCCATAAGCAATTCGACCTTTATGCCCCTGGAGGACTACAGGCGACCAAAATGGCATCTGAGCTATTGTGCTCCAGGGAGGGAACATCCACTGACCAGGATGCAGGTCAGGAATCTCTGTCAACACCCTGGCTGGTGTAGCTCAGTGGATTGAGTGCTGGCTGCGAACCAAAGGGACTCAGTTGCTCAGTTAAGACATTAAAGCCCTGGCTGGTGTGGCACAGTGAAATACTGGTTCGATCCCCAGTCAGGGCACATGCCTGGGTTGCAGGCCAGGTCCCCAGTAGGGGGTGCACGAGAGGCAACCACACATTGACGTTTCTCTCCCTCTCTTTCTCCCTCCCTTCCCCTCTCTAAAAATAAATGTTTAAAATCTTTAAAAAGAAAAAAATATCCCTTTCCACAGATGAAAGGATGCTAGGAAAATTGCCAGACTGCGGCGTTTATCTGATTAACTTTTTTCCTGAATTCTCAATCCCTCACCTACTCTTTTCTTCTCCTTATGGAAAAGGTCAGCTTGAGATGAGTTACAAGATGGTCTGTTAGGGCCCATAACCCACCATCTTCTCAGATGGCTGGCCATCTGAAGAAAGTGCCCATAAAGATCCAATCGGTTCTGTAGCGACAGACAACACAAACGCTGACTTTTCTGGTTTCAGTTTGACATTTATTATTGGTGGGATTTTTTTTTTTTTTTGGTGATACAGAATTTAAAATTTTTAGTTTTTTAACTTTGGATCCTTGTTAGGCATCATTTAGCAAAAAGTAGAAGCAGAAATAAATATATTTGTGGTCCTGTACGAATTACCCTCTAGGTTAAGTTTCCCTTTGTATCTTTGGTTTAGAATTTGTCTAAATTAGAGTCATGGGCCACACAGGGGTCAAATTACTTATGAAATCCTTCAACTCCTAGTGGGAAAACTTTCAGAAAGTTCTTTTATAGGGAGAGAAGGAAGAATTATTGCCCTAGAAACGATATTGAAATAATGGGAGTATTTTTGATTGCCGTAAGACTGGGAGGGTCTCCTGACACTTAGCGGGTGGGGGCCAGGAATGCTAGCCATCTGCAACGTACAGAACAATGAGGAAGTGTTCCTCCCGAGGGCCCGTGCTTCCTGCCATTGAGAGGCACTGAGGTAGACTGCTATCCAAGGAGATATTTTTAAAGGTACTATTTCTTGAAAACATTATACCAAAACATATTTTTAATTGACATATGGCAGTATTTTCTCCACACTGTGTTTACATATGCAAACTTAATAAATTGGAATACACCAGTGTCTTGCTCCAATAATAGAAAATATGCTTGAGTGGAGTATGGATACCAGACAGATATGTAGCATAGTTATCAATTTAGCTTATCAAGTAAGTTTTATTACTGATTTACTCAGAAAAGTGACAGAGTGAGCTGAAATAAGTAAATTGTATTTGCCCCCCAAGAGTCGTGATCCTCCAAAACAGTTCTTTTGGGGGACCCATCCTTTCCCCATCTGCATCTTGCTTTTTATTCTGTATTCTCCAGTGAAGACTGTGACCTCAGGGCTGCCGACGCAACGGCTTTTGCTCAGTATCATTCTTCCGTTTGCTCAGTATCATTCTTCCGTTTGCTCTGGGTGCTGTTTGTTCCCATGCAAATGTGGAGCGCAGGAAATAACCAACTCTGTTTTATCTATGAGTGCATTGTTCCCTGGAAATATAATTATTTTGTTCATTTGCAATTGCCTTTGATCCAATAAGTTGGTATAAACCAGAGATTTTTTTGTTGCCTGCAGTTGGCAGTGATTATTAACTTGTCATTTTAAATACAAGGTGTTGGTTTTACCCAAGAGTTCTAAAGTGTTATATTAATGGCAAGGTTTATTGTGTTCTAATAAAAATGAGTAAGATTCGCATTGAAGGAAAAAGCTGAATTTATGTGCTTACCATTGTGTCATTTAAAATATTAGGTAACCAGACATGGAGCACAAAGGCCTATTAAATTAACATATTTCACCTGATTATGCAAATCACTGAGTGGTGACAAAATAGTTTGAGAGAAGGGTTTGATTATCTTGGCCCAACTCAAGTAATGTATCTTAGAAAGGTAGATGCCAAAATACACTTAGATCATGATAAACTTTTTCCTATAAGTTTTAGCTCCAGAACGGTATGTAAGAGTAATGGCTGATTGTTCCTCAAAAACATTGGCAAATTACATTCTGGAATGTAGACAAAGATGCCGTCCAAATGGAAGGAATCATCAGAAGACAATGGAAATAAAACTGCAAATACCAGCTTCCTCTTCTACATGCTCTTGGATAATATATGCAATTCTGAAGTCGTAAGGAAGCTATAATGGAACTGCAGAAGTCTGAGGGGAGTCCACTAAAATGGTCAAGGGAAATGAGTGGGAATCACGTGTGGTTTGACTCAAAAGGTGGGTGTTCATCAAAGCAATAAAGGAGCAGCAGGAGTGTAATCAGAATTCTTTCTTCGTGGTCACTGGGCGTTGCTTTACCGTAGACAGTGGCTAATGCGGGCCCACGCGGAGGGACTGCTTGCAGTTGTGTCCATTCATGGAGCCTGCTTACTAAGAGTGTGTAAGACAGAAACACAAACATCTTCAAGGGGATGTGTGCAAATGTGTTGTTTTCTAATAAGTGACAAAGAGAACAAAATGGAAGTTTTGGGGATACACCTGTGCTCTTCTGAGGCTGAAGTAACTGTGTGATGATAGCTCTGCCTTCCTGTAAACTACCTTGGTTAGGGAGGCAGACCACTCGAGCTGGAAGGAGTTCAAGGCAAACTCAGTGCCAGTGCTCACACTCCTGTTTTTATTGGAATTACAAATCAGTTTAGAAAAGCAAATCCAAAGCATTGCACTATCATGAATCTAGAAAATTCACAGACATATCGGATAGTCTCATTGGAAGCATTCAGAGGAGGCAGGATAAGATCTTGCGGGAAATGCCAGCGATGTGTCCATTAGACGTGACCAGACTAGATTTGTCATTCTATAGCTCGCTCTTTTAAAGAGAGGAAATGAAGATCAAAATATGAGTGGCATGAACCTGAGTATGAAATGTTTGATTTAGCATAGCTTTCTGGGCAATGGAGCTGCTAACTCTCTTCATTTCCTTTGTTTCCTTCTCTCTAAGATAAATTTTTCTCATTCTGTATTCAGAAGATACTTATCAAGCTTTTATTCGGAGCCAGGATTGTAGGCCAACAGTTGTCTCTTGACACATATTTATTTAGTAGGTAGGTTTTGATAATTAGTAGTAAGACAAAGAAGATAAAGATCGTAGCTTCCATCCTCCCATGGGCAAAAATAAAATAATGCAAGAGGAACAGAACTGAAGAGATGGGATATAGAACTACCAAAGAATAATTGTAATATAAAGAGCTATAAATTTCTCTAACTACACCTTTAAAATAATCCCACACATTCCAAAATATTTGTGTTTTCATTTTCATTCTGTTCAAAATACTTTTTAATTTCCTCTTTGATTTTTTTTTCTTTGACCCATGGATTTATTAGATGAGTGTTTTTTAGTTTAATTTGGGGATTTTTCAGACTTCTTTCTGTTGTCTATTTTCTAATTTAATTCCATTATGGTTAGAAACATATTTTGCATAATTTGAATTCTTTTAAATTTATTGAGGTTTTTTATTCTTTTTCTTTTGCCAAATGACTGTATAGAATGAGACCCTTTGGGTTTGGATAGGCACTTAGTATATTGCCAAGGTAAGTAAAACTAGCTGCTAGTACGGTAATGGACCCCAAATTTCAGTGGCTTAATATAATAAACGTTTTTATCTTCATAGTCCAGGAAGTGTTTGATGGGCACCTTTTCCTGTGATACCCAGGAACCTAGACTCCATCATCCTTCAGGGTGTTCTCAGATTTCTACACTGGAAACCCTGCCCTCAGATACCCAGTGAGTAAAGAGGAAGACCATGGAAGACCATATGAGAAGTTCTAGAAGTCAAGCCTAGAAGCGCTTTAAATTACATCTGCTCACTTTCTACTAGCAGGAACCCAGTGTTCACATGGCCTAACTGAATAGTAAGCGGGGCAGGAAATGTTTAGGTGTGGCCTCAGGAAGAAGAGAAAGGACTAGCATTCACTACTATAGTAAATTTAGAATTATATGGAACTAGGCTGCCTTAGATGAAGGCATACATTTTCTTTTAAAGATTTTATTTATTTTTATTGTTAGAGAGAGGGGAAGAGAAGGAGAAAGAGAGGGAGAGAAATCAGTGTGTGGTTGACTCTCACATGCCCCCTACTGGATCCTGGCCTGCAAACTGGGCATGTGCCCTGACTGGGAATTGAACTGGCAACCCTTGGTTCGCAGGCTAGCACTTAAATCCACTGAGCCACAATAGCCAGGCTCCTCAATTTCTGAAAATTTCTGAAGTTATTTACTCCTTTTATCTCTGAATAGAGCACCTCAGGATTTCTTTCAGCATAACTGCAGAAAATTGCAATGAAGCCCCCATAGGATTTCTGCTTTTCACCCACCATCTAATAGCCTCACTCCCCACATCTGCTTCATTTCTGCTGCTGCCTGTTGCCCCAGGTCACCGCAAACATGGACAGTGTTTCCTTCATTGTGAAGACCATACTGACACAAAATAGAAATTGGGGGTAGCGATTATCAGAAAAGCATTACAGAAAACCTTGGTGGACAACCAAGAGGGAAATTACAACATGGAAGAGAAAGATGCTTGATGTTGCCATTTCAAAGCTCCGGCAACCAAACCCTACAAGAGAAGTTGCTCGATGGTTGTTTCTACAGATCTTGGGATTGGGCCTGCTGGCATGTATCTGGAGGCCTGTGAGGCTGTATTCCAATCTTCTTTCTCCTCCAAGATCCAACCAAACACCCAAAGAACCAAATGGCCAGGCAACCTTTTTTTTTTCAGCCGCCAGAAGATTCAGCAAAACAGTTAGTTTAAGAAAATCAAACCTATTGGCCAACCAAACAACAAAAGCAATAGGAAATAGCTTCTCTGCCAAAGGGAGACATCTTTTTACCATATTATGCTGAATAATTCCAAACTTCTTTAGATTCAACATTTCCCACACAAAGTTGTCATTGGTGCTGCTTCGTCTATCTAAAAGCCTTTAATTTCACCCTGGCTGGTGTAGTTCAGTGGACTGAGCGCAGGCTGCGAACCGAAGGGTCGCCATTTCGATTCCCAGTCAGGGCACCTGCCTGGGCTGCAGGCCAGGTCCCCAGTGGGGGCCACGTGAGAGGCAACCACACATTGATGTTTCTCTCCCTCTCTTTCTTCCTCCCTTCCCGTCTGTCTAAAATTAAATAAATAAAATCTTTAAAAAAATAAAATAAAATAAAAGCCTTTAATTTGTCGAAGTAACAATTTTCTCCCTAAAGTGCTCTCCAACTACCTAGATAAAACTACACTGTTTTTGTCCTTGCATTATTTGTTTATTTTCAGTCCCTCTGGCATTTTTTTCTCTTTATACCAGTGGTACAGTCTAATAAACTTTTCATAACTTCAGGAAATCGTTTAAAAAGTGAAAAGAAATCTGCCCAGCTGGTGTAGCTCAGTGGATTGAGCACGGGCTGGGAACCAGAGGGGCCCAGTTAGATTCCCAGTCGGGGCACATGCCTGGGTTGCGGGCCGGGTCCCCAGTGGGGGCCATGTGAGAGGCAACCATACGTTGCTCTTTCTCCCTCCCTTCTCCTCTCTCTGAAAATAAATAAATAAAATCTTTAAAAAAAACTGAAAAGAAATCTGAGCTTTCAAGAACATTAAGAAAGCAGCAGACATTCTCAACTGTATCTGCACATGAGAACTGCCTGGGGAGCATCTGGAATGCTTGCTCCTCAGTCCACACTCCAGAGCAGTTACAGTCGCCTGGGGGGAGGGGTTGGGGCCAGACATCAGAACAGTCACATGGTTCATGTGACTCCAATGCGCAGCCACGATGGAAACCTACAGGGTTAGAAGAAGACCCATCCTCAATTTCAAGGACTTAACTTTTAGACGATGGTCCAACAGCCAAGAAGATACATGTGTTTACAAAAGTAGAGAAGTAGGTGTTCCTTTAGAGCCCTTTCTCTTGGGAAAGGGCCTGCAATCGTCTTGGATTACTGCTGTTTTAAGATACTGATCCTGGGATTGGATGCATTGCCTTCCAGACGACATCGGGTTGCTGTTTCCTCTGAAAGCAACAGCATCGACGGTCAGACTTGTCTGTTTCCACCTGGGAGTGACTCTTCTTGCCCCTTGAATTTTATCCATGGGTAATTAAAACATTTCACAATAAATGTAATTTAAAGTAAAAAGAAATTTTATTAAATTTACCATGGCTAAGATTATTAGATGCTGGTAAAGCTTTTAGAACCCGTGATATGAAGGAAATGCAAGAATGATTAAATAACTTTACAGATATCTTAAACTCTCAGCCAACCCTGCGTGTAATTCTCTGCAGTATTAGTAAATTGATTTCAATATGAATTTTCTGGGCCCAGAATTATCTTCTCAAAATAGTGAAAAATGGTCCAAATTGCCTGAGGTCTACCTTTTCCACAATTCAATAAATATTTATAAAGGAATTAGAGAATTTTGTACCTGTATATGATATATTCAAAGTGTGGCCTTTAAAATGTCTTCCTTATCTTACTTTCTTTCAGCTCTTACTAATCAGAGACTGAGTGGCGCCTTCTTTTCAAGGTTCTCATTCTTATTCCATATCCATCTGGGGTATCGTTCTATTTCAGTCACCAAAATACATAATATCTCATTCTGGAATACCTTTCAGATATTCTGCGTCCTCTGTATTCCCGCTGCTGCTTTTTGTGGATCAGGACTTTATAACTGACCTTCCTAGCTGGCGTCCCAGCTTTCATTAGTCTTCCTTTTATTAATTTACCCTCCTCCTTTTGAACTTTACCTTCTTGGTCACCACTTTTAGCAAAGCCATGGATTCTAGACTCCCAGCCAGCTTCTTAATGCCTTTTATAAGCATAATAGTCTCTGGCTTTCACACCTCTTTCTTACTATTCCAACATGCCCACCCCATTGCTGGAAATGTAGATTTCCACAGGCAAGTCTACAGAGGCATTTAAAAAGGGGGGAGGATGCTTAAAGATAATTATTTGTTATCTTGAAAATTCCTTTCAATGCAACACAGTCTTCCGAAGATGCAGTCTAGTTGATTAACAAAAACACGGTTCATTTATTTCCCCTAGAACTGACTACTCTGTGCCCTGGTAAACCACTTTGCCATTTGCCTCAGCTGTACAGAGATGATCTAGTAACTCCTGATCCTGTACAGAGATGATCTAGTAACTCCTGATCTAGTAACTTCTGATTCACTCCTTGTAACAAAGAAGATGGCAGCCAAATAGATGAGGGGCTTACTGTAAGTTTATGAGTCAAAAAGGTGTTACTGTTATTTTTGAACTTGGAGCATGCAAAGCTGATCCAACAACTCAAAGATCCACTCTCCCCACCTTCAGGGAGCCAGCACGAAGATGGTAATTAGTGTGTCAGCTCCCCCTCTACTCCTGCGAGTCTATGGACATAACTTAGTCTTCAAATACTCCCCTCTTCAGGGGACGATGCTCCAACCAACTGGGCCACCAGCCAGGGCTTGGCCGAGTCTCTTCAGAGAGCCTGAACTAAGTAACTCTGAGAGGCGTGGCCCAGGCCAGTCTGTGGTAACTAAGAATGCCAAAGCTACCTTTGGTTCTCATATCTTTGTAGGGATCCTTGTGTAGGTATGTATGTATGTCATTAAAATAGATTTTTTTCCTTCATGTTAATCTTTCTTTTATTACAGGAGGGTTCAGCCGAGAGCCTAGAGGGTAGAGGGAAAATTGTTTTTCCTCTTCTAATAGTCTAATTTCAAATTTCACCAATTGTCCCAAAGATGTCTTTTTACAGTTAGCTTGTCTGAATCATAATCCAAAGAAAACCTTCAAATTGGATTCTGATTATTTGTCCTGTAGAATACCCCACATTTTGGATTTGGCTGACTGCTTCTATAAGGTGTTGTTTAACTGAGAGTTAGAGGCCTGAGTAGATGTTCAGATTTAATTTCTCAGGCAAGATTACTTTATTGCTACTGTTGTATAGGAGGGGGACTCAGAGAAAACCAGAATTATCTTCTAGAGAGTGGGCCCTTTGTAGTACAAGCTTCCCCACCAGGGGAATGTCCTAGGAGCCCACCTATATCAGTGCACCAGCTGGCGTTGCCGTGAGAGGCTGCGTTTGGCTTCAGGGACATTTTTTTTTTGAAGACTCTTTCAATGAGTTTGCCCATTTCATGATGGATGATTTACAAGTGCACCTGCCCACACTGCGCTGAGAGTTCAGAAGTTTTTGACCAAAATGGCATGACCCCCATGCCCCACCTGCCCTATTCACCCGATCTCATCCCCGAGCAACATTTTTTTGTTTCCCCAGACAAAAAAATGTCCTCACAGGGAAATGTTTTGCTCTCATGGAAGAGTTGAAGCAAACAAAAGGCAGAAGAACTAAAAGGCATCAAAATTGACGAGTTCAAAACTGTTTTGAACAGTGGAAGAGTTGTCTCGGTAGATGTATTGCATCAAATGGAGAGTACTTTGAAGGTGACTGAAGTTTAAACATGTAAGAATAAATACACAATTTTTATAAGTGAATTTTTGGTTTTTTGGGTCCCCACTTGTACTTATTATTGCATCACATTCTGAAGCAGATAATGTTGGGTTGTTTTATTGCATCAGATTTAGAAATATAGTGGCGGATTGAAGATGGCCACATGTTCTCGGTCATCCCCCTCCGGAGAGGGGGAGGCTCTCTCCCTCCCCTTGACTGCTGTGTGCTGCTTGGCCAATAGAATACCGCTCTGCCAGTCATAGGCCTAGACCCTGGGAAGTCTGGCAGAACTCTAAAATAAGTCATATTCAGGGAAGTTTGCTTTTGTATCTGGCTCACCCATCCTCTTTTCTTTCCCACTGTAGAGAAGCATTTTTATTAATTTTGGGTATGTCCTTCCATTGTTTACTTATGAAATTAGATATAAATATGCATATTTGTATATATATTTATATGTATTTTACCCCTGAACATAACATACTATAATTAGTATACTAGTCATTATTTATTTCACTTTACGATGTAACCTGGAGATCATTCCTTCTCAGTATGTAGAGATTGCTCTCATTGCTTTTCATGGCTACGCAGTTCACTGAATGGATTATGAAAGGCTATTCAATCAGCCCCCTTTTGAAGGAAGTTGGGAATTGGGTTTTTTCAGCTTTGTGCCCATCTGATGATGCTACAATGAATAGCCTTGTGTAGATAGGATTCTGCCATTTTTGCCAGTATGCCTTTGCAACGGATTTCGAGGAGTGAGGCTCATGAGTCAAAAGGTGATGCGTATTTAACTCTGTTAGATGTGGCAAGCAGAAATGGAGGATAACAAGGGAAGCCTGTCAGTGGAGAGCTGAGAGGCAGTAGAAGCACTGCGGGAGGTTGAGACCCAGAAAGAACTAGCAGGCAAACCCTCTGGGGCCGCAGTGAGAGTAGGAAGTTTCTAGAGCGGCTCGAGTGCCCATGAGTGTTGGACTCCAATTTTAGGTCCAGTCCGCCTGCGTTCTTAAAAATCTATTTTCCTGAGGTAACCTGAGTGGGTGTCTGATCCTTGGAACCAAAAGTGCCTAATTAGAACAGTAAGAGAGCGAAAGTATTTTGGCAAGGTACTGTCATTACTCGTTTTATAAATTTTATCTAATCTCCAATATTTCATTAAAATTTTTTTAAAAAGACAGGAAAGTTGAAAGAATAGTATAATGAACATCTCTATGGCCACCAACCAAATCCAACAATTATTAGTATTTTTCATATATACTCTTTCTGTAGAATAATTTGGAGTTAAGTTTCAGATATGACATTTCACCCTCTAAATAATTCAGTATAGATCTCCTGAAATAAAGACATTCTCCTAGGTAACCACAACACTATTATCAGAATTATGATAATTAACAGTAACTTCCTAAGACAATGTAATATCCTGTTTGTCTTCAGATTTCTCATATTTATAGAATGATTTTATAGTTCTTTTTCCCCCCAAGGTGTATACAGCCAGGTTTTATATACTGCATTTGGCATATATAAATAAAACATGAATTCATATTAAGGAAGTGTGTTTTGCTGTATAGTATATTAGATTCTATTAAAAACTTTTAGGTTTTTGTTGAGGAAATTTAGCATTGATAGAAATCAAGTGAACTTTCTCCCTTGGTCTCTTAGTATAATGAAATTTTTATGAATGGATTTTTCCTTTCATTTTTTCACTGAAATCTGCTTATGGAGTCATGATGTATTTTTAAAGGGCTGCTGCCAGATGTTTGCTAATACCGTACTCGGGACGTGTGCGTGGCTTTATTGGAGGGGTCCGTGGCTTCCTCGTGTGTGTGTGCAGTCTGCAGGTGTTGGTGTTGGTGTTGTACCGTTTTCCTTTATCCATGACGTAGAGCATTTTACAAGACTGACATTATCCCTCCGTCTTATGTGGTTCTGGTGCTTTCATGGGGCACAAGAAGCCCTTTATTTTTCCTCTTTCTTCTAGCAAAGTGACATGGTTAAACATATTTTCAAAACAATATTTGCTGATGTGAGTTTTAGTAAATTAGGTTTTCCTAGAAAATTTTTCATCAAAGTTTTTCCAGGTGTTTGTTGTTTGGCATACACTTGTAGACTATTCACTTAAGATTTTTAATTTTCTGTTTTGATGGTTACTTCCTCTTATAATTTCTTATTTTGGATGTATGTGTTTAAAATCTCTCTCTTTTTTTTGTAAGGTTAGCTAAGTGGTTTGTCTAGTTTTTATATTTTCAAATAACCTTATTTTTTCATTTTAAATTATTCTTTTTACTAATGTTAATTGGTACTGTTAATAACTTAACCCTTCTAAGTTTTTGTGGAGGTTACTTTATTATTCTTTTTTCAATTTTTGAGTTGGATGATTAACTTTCATTATTTCATTTTACTGATATTTAATGTTATCAGTTTCCCTCTGATTACTACTTAAATTGTACCCATAGATTCTGATACTTTTCAACATTTTTAAAAAGTTCTGCTGTTGCAGTTTGTACCTTATTTTAACCTTGCAATTGTATAATATTGAGTTTATAAATTTCCAAGCAGAAAGATCTTTAAAAATTTTGTCATAAACTTCTGGTTTATTGCATTTGATTAGATAATGTTTTGATTATCTTTACTTCTTGAAACTTATTAAGGTTTTCTTTGTGAGTTAAAATATGGTCAGTATTTATCTATGCTCCATGTTCACTTGGAAAACAATGTAATATTATCTATGTTTTTAATATCCTTGCTTCTCCTATAGTTTCTGAGTTTTGCAGGTTGCTGGTATGTTATTTGGCTACATAGATATATTATGGATTTCTGTAAATTCTGGCCTTTTACATTAAAACTTGTCCTGCTTTGTCTTGTTTCACACTTTTTTTGTCCTGAATTTTACACTATTAGATTTCTAGATCTTTTTTGATTTGTACGTTCTTAGTTTATCTTTGTTCATCCCTCCATTTTCAGCCTTTTGGAGTAACTTTAAGTGTGGTTTGTATGTTGCAGTTACATTTTGCTTGTTTTTGAGTCACTGTGAACATTTAAAAGAGTTGTTTTCTGATTATAAATGTAATATGTTCGCACTGCAAAACAACTGGGAGCTGTGGAAAGTATAAAGAGAGGAAAAACAAGCACATCACCCTCTGCTTCAGGACAACTGTTATTAGCATTGTGTTGTATTTCACTTCATTGTTTTTCTGATCTTCATAAAGTATTTATTACAAAATATTTCTATTTTACCTGTTACCTATTTTAAAATGAGCATTATTCTTCAGGACATGAATTGAATTTTCCCCTTGGATTTTAGAACCATCAAGTGAAATGTAGCCACTATGCTCCCACATTCAAGCGTTCAGAATGTCCACTAATGAATTTATACTGAAGGGCCTATATTATTTTTTTAAACTGCCATTGGATTTTTCATTACAAATATGAGTCCTACAACTTTTGTGATTGTTTGGAATGCACTCTCTGCTCTCTGGTCTGGCTATGTGAGTAGTGACCATGTAAAGTATTCTCTAAACTATGACTTCTTTGAAATGAGGGTGACATTATTAATATTTAGCTCAGGATAACAGGTATAAGCCTGTTATGTGTCCAGGGAAAACTGGAATTTATAATCATCATACAGATGAGAAGCTCCATCTTGAGGTTACTTCCAGACATTCCTCCTGGTAAGCTTCCTCCACCCTAATACAATTGAGAGGGATGGGGCTTCAGACCATCTCTCCGAATATTCTTCCTTCTCAACTGTCTGATTCTTGTCTAGCCAATTGAGCTAGCCAAGAATTGTCTGTTCGTCATCAGTCTTGCCTTGATGTTCTTCAATGTCCATGTTGATCTTCATGTGAGTGCAAGGGTTTGAAGAAGTCATTGGGGGACCAACTTGCCTCTTTGCTCCTTATCTTCAGCTTTGTATTATTCTGCTTTCTGGACTATCTGCTCAATATCTTTCTTGCTCAAATGGTTTTTGTCATGATCTTGTCCTCTTTTTATGTGTTCTTGTGTACAGAAAACGTACCGGGGGTGCTGGAGACATCTATATCAAAGGTTTCTTAATCTGAGAAATATCTGTGAGCTCAACCCTGGCTAACAGCTTGTCACTATTCTTGGTTACTGCACACTCCATTGCATAGACCTGAATGAGGACACCAGGCTCATCATTAAAGTAGGCAATGGCAGTTTGTGCCTACTTAGCAGAAAGTTAGCAGAGGAATCGTTGGGTTAAAGGACAGTTCCACTTTTAGTTTTTTAAGGAAATTTCATACTGTTTTCCACAGTGGCTGCACTGCACTAGGGCTGTATTTTCTCCCCATTGTTGCCAGCACTCGTTGTTTGTGTTGATTTGTTGATGAGAGCCATTCTGACAGGTGTGAGGTGATATCTCATTGTGGTTTTAATTTGCATCTCTCTTATAGCTAGTGATGTTAAGCATCTATTCCTTTGTGTCTGGGCCCTCTGTATGTCCTCCTTGGAGAAGTGTTTGTTCAGGTGCTTTGCCCATTTTTTAATTGGATTGTTTATCTTCCTGGTGTGGAGACATGTGAGTTCTTTATATATTTTGGAGATCAAATCGTTGTCTGACATATCATTGCCAAATATAGTTCCCCATACACTTGATTCCCTTTTCATTTTGATAATAGTGTCCTTAGCCGTGCAGAAGATTTTTAGTTTGATATAGTCCCATTTGTTTATCCTTTCCTTTATTTCCCTTGCCCTAGGAAAATATTGCTATGTGGGATTTCTGAAATGTTTCTGCCTATGTTTTCCTCTAGGACATTTATGGTGTCATATTTAAGTCTTTTATCCATCTTGAGTTTATTCTGGTATATGGTGTAAGTTGTTGTTCTAGTTTCACTTTTTTGCATGTGCCAGTCCACTTCTCCCAATACCATTTATTTATTTATTTATTTTTTAGAGAGAGGAGAACGGGAGGGAGAAAGAGCAATGTATGGTTGCCTCTCACGTGGCCCTCACTGGGGACCTGGCCTGCAACCCAGGCATGTGCCCTGACTGGGAATCGAACCGGGACCTTTTGGTTCCCAGCCCACGCTCAATCCACTGAGCTATACCAGCCGGGCCCAATACCATTTTTTAAAGAGGGTATCTTTACTCCATTTTATTCTCATGCCCCTTTTGTCACATATTAATCAACCATAGAGACTTGGGTGTATTTCTGGGTTCTCTATTCTGTTCCATTGATCTCTGCATCTGTTCTAATGCCAGTATCAGCCTTTTTTTTTTTTTTTTTAATTTTTATTACAGTGGCCTTGTAGTATAGTTTAATACCAGGTACTGTGATCCCTCCTACTTTGTTCTTCTTTCTCAAGATTTCTGAGGCCATTTGGGGTCTTTTCTGGTTCCATATAAACTTTTGAAACATTTGTTCTAAATCTGTGAAATATGGCATGGTATTTTAATAGGAATTGCGTTGGATCTACAGATTGCTTTAGATAGTATGGAAATTTGAATGATGTTAATTCTTCCAATCCCTGAACACAGTATGTGCTTTATTTTATTTTAAATCAGATATTGTATATTCTTAATGAAGAATAGAATTATTTCAGACATTTTAATTAAGTGGAAAAAAACAATCCATTGAATATATTTTCAGTGCATATAAACAACAGAAGGTTGATACTCAGGACGCATAACAATTCTTACAAATCAATAGGAAAAAGATAAAAACCTCAGTTGAAAACTGGGAAAGAGTTATGAGGCAATTTACAGAACAGCAGAAGAGTAAACCTGATTCACCAAAAAACATGCTCCATCTCACTACAAATCAAGAAAAATACAAATAAAGACCACAAGAACTACATCCACCACACTGTAAAAATTAATAAAGAAATGATGAGCCCAAGTGCTAAGCAGCAGTGTGGGTTGATGAACTCCCTTTTTATCTGGCGTGAGGAAGTTTGAATTGGTATGGCCAGTTTGGAGAGCAAATTGTCAATGTTTAGTAAAGTTTAAAACAAGAAATCCCCAGACCAACTCCTCCAATGATGAGAATGTGTATAAATGTTCTTTACAGTCCTTCTCAATAAACAATGTTTTGCTAGCATAATTTAGACCGTGCAGGTCATACTCATTTTCAGATTAGAATGACTTAGCTATCAATATTTAATCATCAGTGCATGTTAATATAAAATAAACTTTTATGGTCAGCAGAAATAAAACCTTATTGGTTCTAATGCACACATTCATTGTCTGTTGCATTTATTATGCGCCTACTATGTACAAGTGGTATATTAGTGCTGAGGTGAATAAGACAGAGTAGCTACTGGTAGTTAATGTAAGTTTTTACTCAAATGCTCCCATCTCTGCTCTTCCACACATTTCTGTCCCAGAAGGCAAGTTCCAGCTTTGCAGAGAGGCTCAACTTTTCTGGATTAACCCATCCCTCTTTTCTGTTGTCTATCTCGTCATGACTATAGATGATGTTCAGTAATCGGTGACAAGCTTTTCACTTACCGATCTCCTGGGCTCTCATCCAGAGAGAGATGAAAGACATCCATTTAGTCACTAGCCGGAAATGAGTAACAGATACAGACGGCTTGTGAGATTGCAAAGCACAGACAGAAATAATTCCCGGAAGTTCCATCTTTCAGAGCTCTTCGGTTCTTGGTTTCTAAGATGCAGAGAACATAAGAATACTAAAACGTGATAAAGAAAGAAGGGAATCTTAGTACGCTATCTAATGAATTGCTCCTAAAGCATTTCAGAGTAAAAATAAAATGTATTTTTATAACTTCTTTTTTCAGAGAAGGAAGTTGACAACATTTGTTTCCTCTTTATCAAAGGTACTGTCCTATGTATTTGTGACAAGGTGACTTTTCTATTTTGCATATTCACTGAATTGATGAACACTTCTCTCTAAGCTGGCAAATTGGAATTTAATCTGATAAGCTTGATTTCACTTCCTGCAGTGTTCATCTTGTTAAACCTGTCAATAGGATGGGAATATTGCAGGCAAGCAATGTCCTACTTCTATTTAGAGATGAGTAATTTTGCGTGAGTTTTGGGGGAAATCACCTTAGACGATAGGCAAGCCAAAAAATTTTTCTGCTTTGACAAAATAATCCGTGCCTGCAGCATATGTATCCCAACCATGCTCTTCTGGCTGGATTTCTCCTGCTGTGGACAGCAACAATAAGGAACCCAGATGCATTTTGCTTTTCTTGGATTTTCCTCCAAGTACACTGGCCAGACTCAGGGGATGGTTCTCAGCATCAGAGCAAAAACTTGTGAATTCCGTAGTAACAGTGCGTGGCAGAGAGCACAAATAAACTTTGAGCAGTTACGTCTTCTCTAGTCTTACAGGAACACTTCGCAAGAATTTCTGCTATTTCCCTTTGCCTTATTGCTGCAGAAGGGGCCTTACCCCCTTGATGATATGTCTCTTTTATTCCAATATACTATGTGTTGTTATTACTCTGCAGAAGCAGAATAGACAGCCGCAAAAAATTTAATTTTGATGTCAAGATGGATGATGCTACACACACACAGGATATTTTATTATGTACAGCATGAGGCCCTCTGGAGAGAGAGGGCTTGAGAAAGCAAAGAAAGGAGACTAAATTGGGGGTTTTATAGTGGTTAGAGTGTAAGGCGGAGGTGAGCGTTTCTTCATGCAGTCAGGTTTGAATCTCTGATAGTGGAAGCAAGAGTCCCTAAAACACCTGGTCGTAGTAATGATTCTAGCAGTAGCTAATGCCCTGAACACTAACTACATGCAGGTTAAAAGGGTAGGCATACTATTTGTATGTCTCATTTATTTTCAACTGTCAGCTTATGAGGTAAGTCTCACCATCATTCCCACAAAGCAAGGCCTGGAGAGGTGAAGGAAGTTTCCCAGTGTTAAACAGCTAATAGGTAATGGATGTGGGTTTTTTAAAAAATATATTTTATTGATTATGCTATTACTGGTTTCCCATTTTTTTCTCCCCTTTATCCCCCTCCTAGCAGCATCCCCCACTTTGTTCATGTCCATGGGTCATACATACAAGTTCTTTGGCTTCTCTATTTCCTATACTAATCCTAAACTCCCTCTGTCTATTTTGTACCTACCATTTATGTCTCTTATTCCTTGTACCTTTTCCCCCATTCTCCCCCTTCTCTCTCCCCACGGATTTTCTTAGATAAGTCCCTTTAACGTTTCATATAATTAGGGCTTGGTGATGATGAGCTCCTTTAACTTGACCTTATCTGGGAAACACATCTGCCTTCCCATTCTAAATGATAGCTTTGCTGGATAGAGTCATCTTGGATATAGGTCCTTGCCTTTCATAACTTCAAATACTTCTTTCTAGCCACTTCTGGCCTGCAAGGTTTCTTTTGAGAAATCAGTTGATAGTCTTATGGGAACTCTTTGGAGACAACTGCCTCCTTTTCTCTTGCTGCTTTTAAGATTTTCTCCTTATCTTTAACCTTGGGTAATTTAATTATGATGTGTCTTGGTGTGTTCCTCCTTGGGTTCAACTTCTTTGGGACTCTGAGCTTCCTGGACTTCCTGGAAGTCTATTTCCTTTGCTTGATTGGGGAAGTTCTCCTTTATTATTTTTTCAAATAAGTTTTCAATGTTTTGGTCTTCCTCTTCTTCTGGCACCCCTATGATTGGGATGCTGGAATGTTTCAAATTGTCCTGGAGGTTCCTAAGCCTCTCCTCATTTTTTTGAATTCTTGTTTCTTCATTCTGTTCTGGTTGGATTTTTCTTTATTTCTTCTGCTCCAAACCATTGATTTGAGTCCTGGTTTCCTTCCTGTCACTGTTGGTTCCCTGTGTATTTTGCTTTATTTCACTTTTCATAGCCTTCACTTCTTCCTCTATTTTGTGACCATACTCAACCATTTCTGTGAGCATCTTGATAACCAGTGTTTTGAAGTCTGCATCTGATAGGTTGGCTATCTCTTTATTGCTTAGTTCTATTTTTGGAGCTTTGATCTGTTCTTTCATTTGGGCCATTTTTTTTGTTGTTGTTGTTTTTGCCTTGGCGCACCTGTTATGTAGTAAGGGGCGGAGCCTTAGGTGTTTGCCCAGGTGGGGCAACCCCTGTGGCTGCTTTGTGGTGTTCCTGTCAGGGAGGGGTCCTAGAGGGAACAATGCTGCTTGCTCAGCTCTCTGCTGGCTTTCAATCACTTCCTCCACTACCCACAATCAAATTGGGCCCTTCTGGTGCTGATGCCTGGGTGGGTGGGTTTGTGTATGTTCTAGGACACTGTGGATCTCTCCAATGAACTCTCCTGTGAAGCTGGGAGTTTCTCCTGGCCATGTAACGCCCACAGGTTTTTACAGTCAGAGGTTTTTGAGGCTTTATTTCCCTGTGCTGGAAACCTAGATTGCGTACTCTGTCTCACTTCCCAGTTGTTCCTCCCCATTTATCCACACACAAATGTGGGACTGCCTGCTCTTCCAGCTGCTGCCTTGCTGCAAGTGTTCTCCACTCCAACTGCCTGTTTCTGCCCCTCCTGCAGGTTTCGATGAATGCTTCTTCTTTAACTCCTTCGTTATCGGACTTCTATACCGTTCGATTTTCTGGCAGTTCTGGTTATTTTTGTTTTAAGTTTGTTGTTGTCCTTCTTTTGGTTATGTGAGGAGGCAAAGTGTATCTACTTATACCTCCATCTTGGCTGGAAGTCCTGGATGTGGGATTTGAACCCAAGTGGTCCAACTCTGGGGTTGGGGTTCCTCACCACTTTTCTGTAAAATGGCTCTTCAAATTATACCATGCAATCCCTATGCAGCTAACCATTTCCTGCACCCACATTTAAGGCTGGCTCTGCTCATCATGACCACTAAAATGGCTCAGTGGAAGCTGAGCTTTATTTTCAGGCTCTGAAAACCAGAGGGAAGCACTAGCTAGACAGGCTGCCCCTGGGGTAGACTCCAGGACAGGCCTGAATCAGGTGGGATGAACACCTGGAAGAGCTAGATATGGTGTAAGTGGGTGAGGCTGGACCAGATTTGAGATGAAGAACAGAACATCACACCCAAAGTACTAAAGTCTTATACAGAAAGCCAAGCAAGAACTACAAAATTGGTAGAGTGTAAGGGGGGACCCGGAAGTGAGGTACAGTGTGGCCACTGTTAAGGACTCAAAGTCCAGGACACCTGAGTACCTGTAGCTATCTGTCCCGGGCCTGCCTGAGTTAAAGGCAGAGTGTTGAGGCCAACTCCATCTGCTTGTCCCATCTTATCTGGTAAGACCTTGGCCCAATCAAGGTGCTATGGAATTCCTTGGAGGTGACAACCACACACACATACACAAAAGACAGAGAAGCAGGACTCTGTCTACTTCTGCAAGGATGACGCACTACAAAGCTTCAGGGCAGAAGGCATTATCAGTTACTCAGGGGTTGTAATATAGGGAAACTAACAAAGCACTATTAGTAACACAGAACTCTTCCCCCCGCCCCTCAGCTAAATGTCTCTCCTAGCTGCCTTTTACAGTATATCAAAGATGCATTCACTTGGATTAGAGCTTATGTAAATGTCTGTGGAAGGTATAATGGGGAGCTGTAAACTTCTATTAGCGCTGTAAGAGAAGCTGGGTCTCCATTGTGAAAACTGAATGGATGAGACACGGAACAGGTGGGTTTTGATGGTGGTGTGGAAGGGAAGGACAGATTCTGGGTATTAAGAGCAGCTCCATAGGAGCCAGGCCAGGTGGGCACAGCCGTGGCCATTTATTTCAGCAACAGGCAGAACGAGGGCACAGGGCCATGAGAAGAACAGAAAAGGGAGGTGATTAAGGAGGTAAGTTCAGAGTGATGTTTTAGTTGCCTTCAACCTTTCAGGATCCCAACTCTTTGGATTTTTCCCCCCTAGTTGTTGAGCTTCATTTTGAATTCTTTTTCTCCACTAACTTTTTAAAAAGTATTTTAAATTCTTCTTTTGTAGTTTTGGGTTGCCCCGACTTTCTCTGTGCACGTTGGGTGTGACAACATCGCTTAGTTTGAGTAACTAGGACTCAAAATTTTCCTGTAAAACATCCTTGCCAAGTTTTAGGGAATTCATACATTTTCAAAAGCCTAACTATCCTTTGGCAGTAAGAGAGGAGTGTTTTGCAGCAAAGAAACTTCTTAAAGATGATGCATTGTCGCATCATTTTACCAAATGCTAGTTCAGCTTGGGTCTTGTGCACTGGGAGCATGAGAAAATAGTTCCGATAGTGGCAATAAAACTTGGAGCATTTTTGCCTTAACTATTAAACAGAGTTGTAGACATTGAGCATTTTTGCCTTTAACTATTAAACAGAGTTGTAGGCATTTAAACAGAATATCAAACAGGAAAGCCAGCTGTGTACATAAACAAGGACTATTCAAGAAATCCAGCCACTCTGCAGACACCATCTGAAGTTTAGTAATGAGAACATTTAGTGAACGCCTGCGTTGGGAGGGAATGTTTTATTAATGCTATGTTACTGGCCATTTCAAAAATGCCTTTTAAAAATGGCTCCTTGAAGCATCTATGAAATTGAGATGTACCAGAGAAAAGTGGGAATAGCTAGAGCAGAGCGTCTGGGGCCTCCTTTGGTGGTGGCCAGGCCAGGTGGGAAGGTGCTGTGGAGTGGGGGTGGCTGAGTAAGGGCGGAGGGCAGGGAACACTGGGAGGGGAGGTGTATGTGGGCAAATGTGAGGAAGGAGGGCCAGGGCTCTAGGTCAACGGGTCAAGGCTACAATGGAAGGCAGAGCCTGGCCACATCTGAAGAGTTTCATACTGGGTGTGAAGTGTGTCCTGGAAGGAGGGTGGGCACCTTACCTGGTCTTTAAGTGGAATCTTTTCATCAGAATTCCTGTCCTGCTCACCACTCTAAAAACAAAAAACCTCAACCTTTAATTAAATTAATTTTGAAATATTTCAGACATACCAAAAGGGACTAAGAGGCTAATGACCACCTATATACGCATCGCTCAGTTTAAGAAATAACACAGCACAGTGGATCCTTCAACAAGGCGGGGTCGGAGGACGACCCCTTGAGCAGTGGAAAACCGAGCGTAACCACCCCCTCCCCTTCCCGGTATAACTTCTGATTCTATAGTCAGCCCTTTGAATCCTCGGTGCAAGGTCTGTGGTTGAGAATGTGCTGTTGGGAAACCACAATTTGGAATAAGAAAACATCATTTTTGATCCCTGTTTGCGAATCTGCGGTTGGCAATGCAAAAACACTGTTTTCAATCCGAGGTTAGTTGATCTTCGGATGCGAAACCTGCAGATAGGAAGGGCTCACTGTAGTTACTGAAAAAAAAAAAAATCCATGTACGAGTGGACCCTGCAGTTCAAACCTGTGCTGTTCAAGAGTCAACTGCACACATGCTGCGGAGGCCCAGAGATAAGCACTATCCTAAATTTCCAGGTTTACCGTTGCTACTAAGGCTCCTTTTTCTATGACATATAATGATATTTATGCACAATACATAGTATTGTTTTGCATATTTTAAATTTGTAATAAAAGGGTATGTGTTTTCTTTCAATATTTTTTTATTTTCAGTATCTTATTTGCATTGTTTTTGAGATTTAGCCACTTTAACCGTATAGTATTCTGTTGAATAGATCTTCACAATTCTTTATTCATCTTCTTGCTGATAGATATGCATGAGTTTTTCTAGGGTAAATGCTTTAGAATGGAAAGTCTGGACCATAGAGTCTGTGCATCTCAAACTTTCAGAGATTATTGTGGGGACAGGAGCGGTCATTCTTATTTACTTACAGGAGTTATTTATTTATTCTAGAAATTAACTCTTTACCAGTTATATGCCTACCAATCAGTGATTTGTCTTTTATTTTATGACGTCTGTCAATAAACAGACATTTTAATGTATTTGCATTTATTTCCTTTTAATTACATTTATTTCCTTTTGAATTGTGAGTTTGTTTTGTTGTTGTTTTTTTGCGTGGTGTAATGTATCCTTCTATTTATCAGGATCATAAAGACATTCTTTTGAATTGTCTTCTGAAGTTTTAAAGTTTTGATTTTCATAGTGTTACATTTGGTCCTCAATCCATTTTGAGTATATTGCTGTGTCTAATGTGAAGTACCAATGAACATTTTTATATGGATGACCAATTGTACAAGCACAGTTGTTAAAGAATCCATTCCCCCCACCCCATTAATCTGCAAAGGCAATCTGTTTCTATATATGAGTAGGATAGCCCCAGAATCTGAATTCTATGCTAGTTATATATTTCTCTGTCCTGATGCTAATATTACAACATAATAATTACTATAGTTTTATAATAAATCTTGATATCATATATATATATATTTTAAAGATTTTATTTATTTCCGGGCAGAGGAGAAGGGAAGGAGAAAGAGAGGGAGAGAAACGTCAGTGTGTGGTTGCCTCTCATGTGTCCCCCACTGGAGATCTGGGTTGCAGTCCAGGCATGTGCCCTGACTGGAACTAAACTGGCGACTGTTTGGTTTGTAGGCCGGCACTCAATCCACTGAGCCACACTAGCCAGGGCTTGATATCACAGATACTTTTGACAAGATTACATTAAGCTCAGTTGGACAACATTTAAATATAAGTAGAAAAGGCACCAAATGATATGTAGATATTTTCTATTTTATAAAGGTATCTTGGTTATTATTATTTGCTTTTTGCATTTCCATATAAATCTTATGAGGGAGTTTTAAAATTCTTTCAAAAATCCTATGGGGAAGTGTTTGGCAAAGCTCATAGTCAAAATGTCATTACTTCTTCTGAAACAAAAATGTTATTGAAAGAAAATAACTTAAGAGGAAAAGGTACCACTACACGCCTATTAGAATGGTGAAAATCCAAAACACTGGCAGCATCAGATGCTGGTGAGGAGGACGACCAACAGGAACTTTCACTCAGTACTGATGGGAATGCCAAATAGTATGGCTACTTTGAAAGGTATTGGTAGTTTCTTGTAAAACTAAGCATACTGTAATCATGTGCTCCAGCAGTAGTGCTCCTTGGAATTTACCCCAATGAGTTAAAAACTCATGTTCAAACAAAAACCTGCACACAAATATTTATGGTATCTTTATCCATAATTGCCAAAACTTGGAAGCATCCAAGATGTCCTTTAATAGATGAATGGATAAACTGTGGTACATTCAGACAATGGAATATTATTCAGAAAAAAGAAGAAGGAGGAGGAGGAGAAGGAGGGGAAGAGGGAGAGGGAGGGGGAGAGGAAGAGAAACAGGCTATTAAGCCACAAAAACACACAGGAAACAAATGCATATTGCTAAGTGAAAGAGACCAATCTAAGAAGCTACATACTGTGTGGTTTTAAATATAGGACATTCTGTAAAAGGCAAAACTGTGGAGACAGTTAAAAGATCATGGTTGCCAAGGTTCTGGGGCATGAATGAATGAAGAAAAAAGTGTTATTAAAGAACTTTCAGAATGAAGCAAGGAGATTGGACTAGATTGAGTTGGATGCCCTGTTAATTGCCTCCCGAGCACCTTGTTCTCAACCAGAATATGATATTTATCTTACTGTGTTGCAGTTGTCTGCTGCTTTCCATTAGGGTATAATGGGTAGTGCCCTCTCCAGGGTAATGCCCAGTTTTATTTATTGTTTTATTGTAAGTGGTAGCAAAGAGCTTGATACTTGGTTGGTGCTCAAAACATTTGTGAATCAAATGTGTGACTCTAATGAGGTAATGTTTCAAAATTTTAAAAGAAAATGAGGGAAGATTAAGAAATGAAAAATATAAACCTAACGCTCATTTGCTATGAACAGATGGAGTAAAAATGAAACAACAAAACCCAAACTGTTTACCAATATCACATTTTATGTTTAGACATGATTTTGCTTTCATAGGGTTCACCTGCTCTCACAGAAAGAAGTTTGCAATTTGATTATGCTGCCATGAATTTTTAAAAGTATTTTCCTAACAGTGTCTGAGGTAGAGGCAAACATGCTTTACCCTCTTTAAAAAAAAAATCAAAACCCACCCCGGCTCAGTGGATTGAGTGCCGGCCTACAAACCGAAAGGTTGCACGTTCGATTCCCAGTCAGGGCACATGCCTGGGTTGCGGGGCAGATCCCTAGGTGGAGGCATGCAAGAGGCAACTGATTGATATATCTCTTGCATATCTATGTTTTTCTCCCTCTTTCTCCCTCCCTTCCCTTCTCTCTAAAATTAAATAAATAAAATCTTCTAAAAATACCCCTAAAATAGCTAACTTAAGAAATGTAAGTAAGCATTGCATTTAAAATAATGTGGATCAGATTTTTAGAGGAAAACACTTAGCTACACTTTTGTTTCTTTTTCACTTATATTTAAATGCTGTCTGGCTCAATTCATTTGAACTTTGTGTTAGGAATTGACTCTATTCTGTACAATGACTTTTTCTTCTTGCTTCTCTTGATTTTTTTTTTTTTTTTGGTATTTCTTGGTGAACCACTCTGCCCTCCCTCCTACCAGCAACTAGGACTATCTCTCATTAGAGATATGAAAGGATTCCATCGAGAGAGGGAAGAGACAAACCACTAACTGGGAAAAAAATATTTTCAGAACCATGGTCAACTAACAAGGGGTTAGTATCCAGAAAATATAAAGAACTGATATGAATAAATAAGAAAAAGGCAGGCAACACAGTAGAGAAAATGGACAACAATATTGAAATGCTATTTAATTCTACAGAGAGAGTCCATCAACTGGACAGGAGCTAATAATACCAAGTGCAGATGTAGTAGAGCTGTGGGAACTCTCATCCCTGTTGGCGAGATGCCAGTTGGCACAACCGCTTTTGAAAGGCAATTTGCATTATCAAGTGAAATCGAGCATGACCATATTATATGACCCAGCCATTCTGCTACCACGTATATGCTCTTGGGAAACTTTGGCACATGTACTAGGTGACAGGCACCTGAGCGTTTACAGCAACATTGTTTGTAATAGGGAAAAAAGGTGGCACAATTCAAGTCTTTATAAACGGTGAGATGGATAACTAAGAATGGAATAGTTATATTGTAAAATACTATGCTGCAGTGAAAAATATTCATCCAGTACACACATCAACAGGGATAATCTCAAGGGCATAAACTTGAACAAAAGAAGCAAGTTATAGAAGAAGACGCAGTATTATTCCATTATAAATGTTTAACCATAGAGATACATAGGTTGTAAAAACAGAAAGAAAAACGAGAGAATGATTACAATTTCAGGATAGTAGTCGCCATGGAGAAGGGTGGGGGTAGAAGGGGCAGGATTTAATCAAAAAGAGCACAGAGTGGCTTCTGATGATGGTAATATTCTATTTCTTGACCTTGGCAGAGGGCATATGAGTGTTTATTTTATTATTGCTCTTTAAACCATACTAATGCTTTCTAAACACACTTTCATGTAAGTTATACTTTACAATTTTAGCAAAAGGCACCTATAGGTGGGGCAGTAACTTTCCTCAGATTTAAGATCAGCTTAATGTAATTTGATGCCGTTAATTTTGTTCTTTAGTTTTAGATCCCCCCTTTCTACTCTGTAGGCTCCTGCTTCCTTGTGCCATCTCAGTTTTCTGCTGAGTAGAACCAGATATTTAGTACTATTTAACTATAACTACTCACAGTTAACCAATTCATCTTGCTGGCTTATTTTTCTAAGAGGGGTGGCTTATATGTCTTGTAAACGAAACTGCCTCAGACTCTGAGATTCTAGCTTGTAAACTAATGATAAACTTCATAGCATGGGAGAAAAATGGCAAATAGTATTTCTCTTGTTTCCTCCTTTAAAAAATCATTTAAAATATTAAAATACTCTAATACTGTACATTGTACAAAACAAAAAGCATTTTTATATCATCCCACCTACACAGTATAATTGAAGAGAAGTGCTTTATAGCATATTTCAAATACAGCTGTTATCTTAAATATAGATCCTTTATTTTGTTCCTTTAATACTGGTTAAATATCGGGAAATTTGAAAATAAAACTTGAACTTCCTGTGGCAGACAGAAAAACAGCCTAAGCATTGTCAAACTTGTGGAAAGCCAGTACAAAAATACACATTCCAGACAAAATCCATTTGTTGGGTCCAATGCTGTTTAACTGCATGTTGTGGGCAGACATTTCTCTTGGTTATTTACTATAGATCTTGAATGAAATTTCTCAATATTATGTAAGCACGGTTTTGGCCACAGGACTAAAAGGAAACAGTATTAAATTTTCTGTTTAATAGAATTAAAGTTGGACATTAATGACATCCTGAGTATTAGGATTTTTAAGAGTACATGAGTTAAAAACATCCTGACTACTGGATTTCCTTGGAAGTCGCTACTCTGTTGGAACAACTAAAAAGCTGAACAGGCTGAAAAATCAACAGCTTTTTTTTCTTTAAAAAGAAATAACACCTTTATTGTGATACAATTTACATACCATAAAATTCACCCTTTTAAAGTGTGCAATTCAATGGTTTTGAGAATATTCATAGAATTGTACAACCATCCCCACAATCAATTTTAGAATGTGTGCATCACCCCGAAAGAAACCCCTTACTCCCGAGTGGTCGCTACTCACTCCCTGACGTGCTCATTCTCGGGAAACCAATGATCTACTTTCCATTTCCCTGAATTTGCCTGTTCTGAAAATTGCATGCATATATACATGGATCATGGTCATCTTTTTCTACTGTCAACCAGTTACTTTATCTTTCTAAAACACCTTTTTATTAAATTTATTGGGGTGACATTGGTTAATAACGTTATATAGGTTTTAAGTGTACAATTCTAGAAGACATCATCTGTATATTATATTGTGTTTACCACTCAAAGTCAACTTTCCTTCCATCACCATTTATTTGACCCCCTTTACTCTTTACTACTTTCCTTCCACTCCCTTTCCCTCTGATAGCCACCCTATTATTGTCTGTATTAATGAGTTTTTGTTTGTTTGTCTTGTTTGTTCATTTTTTGCTTTTAGTTTTGTATCTCACATATGAATGAAGTCATAAGGTTCTTTATTTTTTCTGACTTATTTTGCTTAGCATGACATTCTCAAGATCCATCCATGTTGTCACAAATGGCAGTATTTCATCTTTCCTTATGGCTGAGTAGTGTTCCATGGTACACATGTACTGCATCTCTTTATCTAATCGTCCATTGTAGGACATTTTAGTTGTTTCCATGTCTTGGCTACTGTGAATAATGCTGCAGTGAAATTAGGGGTAGCATACCTTTACTAACAAAACATAACTCTTCTTAATCTGTAAAGAAGTGGGTAATGGAGCAAACCATAGCCTCCAAAACTGGAGACAGACAGGCGAACACAGGGAATCCAGGCCTACCTGAGCAGAGAGTGGAAACCGAAGCAGGAACCAGGGCCAGGGTAGGAAAGCCAGAGCTGGAACTGGTGAGTGGCTGGAGGCTTAGTGTAGACAGCTCTGAGAAATAAGTCTCCAGGGGGACCCAGTGGTGGTGGAGAAGGTGGGGACATTACTGTATTGTGAGACTTATCTCTAGGAACTCAGCTGGGTTCTTCCAGTAAATATTGGACAAAGATCCTCTGGTGCCCCTATCAGGAGGAGGTGAAAAGGAGCCATTTTAAAATACACCAGAGCCCTCTGGGCGTTTTTTTTTTTTTTTTTTTTTTTTTTTAAAGCAAGGCCTGCCCTTGGGGGAAACTAATTAACCAGAGCCTAACTTACTGGGAAATTATTAAAACCTACCTGACCCAGGGAAGAAAAACACCCAACTACAGCCCACTCTAGCCTTGCTGCCCCATCCAAGTGGGGATAAACAGCTGAGAAACTCTTGTGAAGTCCAGAGGCACAGGCTCCCTGAAAGACTGAGGCCTAATCATAGGGCTATAGAATGCCTCCACCTCCCCCCACACCTCACTGTCACATTCCTGAGCAATTCCTTTTATCCAGTGCATTGTGTCTGGTTATCAAGAAAAAAATTACCAGGCATACCAATGGACCATAGGCACTGGCGAGGAGCTAAGGCTGGGTCTAGGAGGCAGACAGAGAAGATTGGAAGTTGAGCTGCAGCCATGTAGATGGACAGGCGGGACCACTGCCAGCAGCGTGCCCTGCCTTTCTGTCTGTATAATGAATGCCCCTTCACTGAGTTCGCTCCAGAAAAGGCTCGGATCATCCTAGGTGGAGCACTGTCTTTACAATATGCACAGTCTTCATTCGTCGTTGCTTTTATTTTCATGATGAAGAGGAGAATCAGAGCACAGCTCTTTTGTAGGAACAACATAATTTTGAATAGTTGATACGGATAATCTCAACCCGACATTTAAAGCATTCCTGTTTCGTGCAATAATCTTGTTATTTAGGTTGAACAGCTCTCTTTACATAAGGCTGTAAGCCTCTAAAGTTTCTGTTTGAAATTGGGTGAGTGAGCGAGAAGTTTTGTGGCTCGTTAATCTGCAAGCCCACCATCAGTGGCATTGCCCTCAGAAATGTGCGGAATCCTGACGCACCTCTGTTCAGCCTGGTGGAGCTCAGGGCTGGGCTCGTGTTACGGCAGACTGCTGAATGGGATGGCTTCTGTGGCAGGCAGACTTCTAAGATGATCTCCAGCCCTTGAGTGTGGAAGGGACCTGTCGATGGTGGGCCGTCAGCCTTGGCTGGTATGGCTCAGTTGGGTGGAGCATCGTCCCATACACCCAAAGGTTGTGGGTTTGATACCCAGTTAGGGCACATACCTAGGTCATTGACAGGTTAAAGGGACATTGCGAAACCTCCCTGTTTATGCGGAGCCATGACCTTTATTGTAGGATGAAATATAGGTGTGCTGTCTCCCAGGGAGAACAGGCCCTTCTCCCCGGGAGATCAGTACTTTTAATATTTAACTGTACCTTCGGGGAGAACTGGCCCTTCTCCCAGAGGGACCTGTTGGTTAGTTAAGTCACACAAGGCCCTTGGCACATAGCCACTTTTGTCTAAAACACATTTAACCATTGCCCCCAAAGTGAGACTTTGGAATCTCACCTGAGAGAAGGACACTTCCCTGGGAACTTTCCCAGTCAGACCCCGGATGCTGTCTCCGCGATTCCCCGGCATCTATGTTCGGGTGTTGGTGAACTCCGTCTGGTGATGTATGCTCTTGATTCTTGCTTTTACTTTGTTTTTGCTTAATAAAGTGCTTAGCTATTCACATATGACTTGGGGTTTTTATTGTCTACAAATCCGAACCTCCAAATTAAGTGGCCACGATCTCGTACGTGCCCCTTAATGGAGCAGTTGTGGGCTCAGTCCATGGTCGGGGCATGAATGGGAGGCAATCCATCAATGTTTCTCACATCGATGCTTCTCTCTTTCTCTCCCTTCCTCTCTCTCTAAAATCAATAAACATTAAAAAAAAATTAAAAGAATGTATGATAGGTTACCACTCTGCTGACTAGGTTATGTTACATGGCACAGTGGCTTTAAAAAGGGGAGATATTCTGGGTGACTTGACCTAATCCGGTGAACCCTTAAAAGAAATGAGGCTCTTCCTGGAGAGAGGGATTGAAAGTCTGGCAAATTTGAAACATGAGAGGGATTGAGCCTGAGAAAGATTCTCCGTTGTTGGTTTTGAACATTCAGGAGCCATGTGGCAAGGAGTATGTGCAGCTTCTAGGAGCTGAGCATGTTTCTCCGCTGACAATCAGCAAGGAAACAGGGACTGCAGTGTTACATCCTCAGGGAACTGAATTCTGCCACAATCACATCAGCTTGGAAGAAAGGCTGAGCTGCAGGTGGGAGTGCAGCTGGCCAAGACCTTGTTCAGCCCTGTGAGCGCCTGAGATTCCTTCCATGCTGGGCCTGGACTTCTGATTACAGAGCTCTGAGCTAATAAATGGGGGCTGTTTTAGGCCACTAAATTTGTGCTTGTTTGTTATGTAGTGTGAAAAATAATATAAACAGAGCCACTTTAAAATGGAGTTGGAACGGCCATTCAGAGTAATCGCTTTGCATGTCTTACCCCTCAAACCTCTGGAATGTTAAAACTGGGCAAAATAACCTTTGGCCTGAGCCTAACGCAGCCCTGTAATGCCAATTGTTTGCAAAGATAACAAGAAAGCAGACATCCTGACTGTAGACTCAAAATTAAAGACATTCTTTAGAATAAGCATCACTATGTTAGTTTATCTGCACTTACAGAAATTCCTTCCATCTATTCATGAATTGTTCCCCTTCCCTTTCTCATAAACACCCCTTGCCTTCACCTCCTCATCAGAACACTGTTTGGACTTCTGCCTGAATCAGTGCTTCCTGAATAGCTGTTCTTTTGGATCTCAAATAAAAATTTGTTGCCTCTCACTTTGGCCTTTTATTTTTAGGTTCACAGTAGCAACAGAAACTAAAGCAGATTCTAAACCTGAAATTTGCCTGGGTCTCAGAAAAGCCAATATATCATATTTTCACAAGTACCACCCAATAACCATCACAGAAACCGAGGGGAAGCCCTCCCTCCCCCGACGGCCTGGCTGTCACTGAGGAATGGCCTGGCTTCTCTGCGTGTCAGCTTCCCCAGCCACAGACGAAGCCGTTACTTAAGATGCTCCCTGGTTTCTCTCGCTCGAACACTCTGTACTTCTTTTCTGGCCACTCCTACCTATAACTGACAAAATGTTATTGCTAAAAGAGTAATTCCATCCTCTGCTTGCAGTAGTGTGGGGGAAGGAGGAAGTGCCACTGCTAGGAATAATGCTGTAGTGCCTGCCGAAGACAGGGTTTTATCTTTCTGTCCCTGCTTCCGGGCTGCCTCTCCTGTGCTGCACTCCCGAGAAAACTGTAGGTTCAACATTCTGAGCAGACGTTAAAACCCTGACAGATGACTTAGCCTTTGTTGAGGGATTTATTAATATGCCCTTTTTAATTGAATTGATTGGTTAATGAAATTATATAGGTGTCAGGTATACAATTCCATAATACATCATCTGTATAATATATCTTTTGAAAGTTAAATGTGGCTTGTTTAGGTCTACCATCTCAGGTAGAATCATCCTTACATTATTTTATTTAAAACTAAACAAGGCCAAACGGCACAAAATGAGGAAACAAAAACGGTTCAGTTGATCCATCCCGAGTATACTATCTCTGCTTTGTGGCAGACTGAACATACAATTTATTTCCACTGTGAGACTGTTTGCTGCTACCCCGGGCATAAAAATGTGTGAGACGCTTCTCACACCAGCTCGGTGCCAAGAAAGAATGACGATGCCATGACTGTTGTATCACTTTAAAAGTCAGGGTCCCTGACAGTCAAAACCTGGTTTTGTTCTGCAACTCAAGGATAGTGATGACTCATTGTATTTAGTGATTCCAGCTTTCCTGTAGGTGAATGAGACACTAAGTTGTAATATCTCTGTGGCCACCTCACTGTGATTTGAGGTTCTTATAACACAACAATCTGGAGAAGAGTCTTAGTATTTTTTTGTTGTTGTTTTTCTCTTTGTTTTTGAAGACTAAGAGGGCGTATTTTTCTTTAAATTATAGAATGGACTGCAAGTTCATTGTAGAGATATTAACAATGCTGTCAAACAAATCTATACACACATATACATATATGTGTATCCTAAGTATGCACTAATGACGTGTATTTGGACAACCCCAAGAGCGAGCGAGCGCCTCCTTAAATCGTTCGCCCCGGGCACCTTTCTCATCCCCGCTAGTCCTGACCCTATTGCAATGTGTGTGTCATAAAGAAACATTTATGTGGGTCAAGAAAGTCTGCAAGACTTGGCTGAAGACCAGTGCTTCTCAAACTTCAGTGCGCATGAGTCACCGGCGTATCTTGTGAAATGCAGATTCCATTTCAGTAGGTCTGAAATTGGGTCTGAGATTCTGCATTGCTAATGATACTTTGATTCCCAGACTACATACTGAGGAAATTAGCAAGCCCTTAGAGGACTCTGCTCTATGCTATAACATCAGGGTCACTGTTGTTCTGTTAAAACACTGATTGCTAGGCTTAACTCCCAGAGTTGCTGATTTAGTGGGCTTTGGAAGGGCTTACGAATCTGCATTTCTAACACAGTCCTGGGACCCCACTTTGAGAACCCCCACAGTGCTCTGGTCCCTTGGGCTTCAGACTTCCTTCCCTGGCTGCAGTTCCCTCTTTGCTACCAGCCTCACATGATTTATCTTAATTTTTCACAGCATCTTTCACTAATTTAAAGGCATATTTTAAAATATTTTCCCCTTAAAAATATTTTAGGATGGTTTGCAGCCAGATGATTTTGAGGTTTCTGGTATTCTCTATTGCTAGAAATTAAAATACAATTATATTTTTTTACTTGATGGTTCAGTATTGGCTTCAACTCAATTCACTTTATTGAGGAACTGCAGGGTTCATTTTTAATTTTTCTTAGGAAGCTAAATTGGAATATTTTAATGATATATAGACTGTCCTGTCTTTCCTTAATTTCAGTAGGTTTCGGGGAGGGGAGGAACATATCATACATACAACTGTCACCTTCACCAGAAGCTTATGGCTTAATTTCTAACTGGTCATCTTAAAACCTAACATTTTCTATTCAGCCTGTCTATGAAACACACAGTGGTCAGTAAATGTAGGTTAAGTAAAATAAGTAAAATGTTCAGTAATTTTAAAAAGTGCAATGAAGCCCGGCTGGTGTGGCTTGGTGGATTGAGCGCGGGCTGGGAACCAAAGGGTCCTGGTTCAATTCCCAGTTGGGGCGCATGCCTGGGTTGTGGGCCAGGTCCCCGGTGGGGGCCATGTGAGAGGCAACCATACATTGCTCTTCCTCCCTCCCTTCTCCTCTCTCTAAAAATAAATAAATCTTTAAAAAATAAAAATAAAAAGTGCAATGAATCTTGAGTCAAGATAAAGAACATTTTATAATCTGTCAATTATAGAAGTTAACATAAGACAGCAAATTAATAGCTTTTACAGGCAATGCTATTAATACATTGATCAGTAAGAGAGAAAGCTGAGTTCAGCGGCCCTCATTTTTTCTGTAATGTTGTGCCGATCAAAATGCCTGAGGCCTTACAGACATTCAGTGAATTCGTGGCAAAAGACATGGTATTTGAATGAACTAATGAACGACAGAGCAGTATTAGCAACTACAGTTAAGAAAGTAAAGGTAAGCCCTGGCTGGTGTGGCTCAGTGGATAGAGTATGGGCCTGCAAACCAAAGAAAGGGTTGCCAGTTCGATTCCCATTCAGGGCACGTGCCTGGGTTGAGGGCCAGGTCCCTATTAGGGGGCACTTGAGAAGCAACCATATACTGACCTTTCTCTCCCTCTTTCCTTCCCTTCCCTTCTGTCTAAAACTAACTAACTAACTAAATAAATAAATAAATAAATAAATAGAAAGTATAGGTAAAAAATAGAATTACTTTCCTTCACTTACATTCCCTTCTATTTTCTTGAGTGTGATTCTTTTGAGGGTAGCATTGTTGGGAATTGTCCACAGCCCTCAGAATGTCCTGTCTGTTTTGCAGCCCTCCATTTAGGATCCTGTCACCATGTTTGATGAATATCATGTGTCATGGTCCCACAGTGAAACCTTTTTGAGAGCCATTGAAGTACATGACTTCAGTTGGCCTAATGATTTATATTATAAATTGTGCAGGCAAATAGTTTCAGTTTATTTAATAATGAGAAGTAATTATTTGTCACATATTACATAAATGATTTGCTATTTTAAAAAGCATTTTTCCTAAATTTCACTAGTTTCTAAAATATTTAGACAGGTATTTGTCTGGAAGTTTTTCTTCCTCTATTTCTTCTATTAAAATCAAGAAAATGACATCTACAAGCTCATAAGAAATTCTTAGAGTTTTAGAAGTATAGAGGGAAATGATATTCTCTCATACATTATTACTGTAATTTCGAGGGAGACCTTGAATCTAATGCACAAAGTAAAGAAAAATTAGGTAGATACACTTAAAAATAAACAACAAAGATTTTATTTTTATTTATTTTTATTTTTTTTAATTTTTTTTTTTATTTTTAGAGAGAGGGGAAGGGAGGGAGACAGGGAGAGAAACAGCAATGTATGGTTGCCTCTCACATGGCCCTCATGGGGACCTGGCCTGCAACCCAGGCATGTGCCCTGACCGAGAATTGAACTGGGACCCTTTGGTTCCCAGCCCGCGCTCAGTCCACTGAGCTACACCAGCCAGGGCTAAACAACAAAGGTTTTAAAAATATTCTTTATACTACTGTTAGCTAATAGATCTTTCTGAAAGTATTTTTTAAAAACTACCTGGATTTGAGGAATCCACAACATTGATCATTTTCTAGGTCAACTGTAAAGAAGACAGAGTATCTTTGACTATTACTGAGTAATGGGAGAAATGTATAGTTAACATAGATAGATGGTGTGTGTAAAATGTAGCCTATCGTGGACATTATCAGAAAGACATGGTTTCTCCTCACTAATGTGTGACATTGAAGATGTGGATTTATAATACATCATAATAGATGAAACAAGGAAACATACACTTACTATCTAGGAGCAGAGATAAGATCCTTTTTTCTGAGAAATCTTACAGTTTTAAAAAAGGATGTTTCTTTGTTCCACGGTTTATGATACTGCTGGGTATCATGTCAGAGATGCTCGTTCACTCTTTGAAGTTTTCACAAGGCTATTTCAATAGTTCAGAGTCACTGGTATGTGTATCAAGTCCTCTGGATACACTTTGTTGCTCTGAAATAATTCTTTAAAATGATACTCTAGGCTTTCAAGTTATTAGTCTGATCTTACTTCAAGCCCTTATTGAATTGTTGGCAACTCTGATGTTCTAATATGTTAGTTTGCACTTAAGTTCCATAGAGCTTTTTAAAAAATATGCCCAAGCAAGTTGTTGTACACTGTTGGTAGGGATGCAGAATGATGCAGTCACTATAGAAAAAGGTATGGAAATTCCTAAAAAAAAAAGGAGCTGTCATATGATCGAGCAGTCCCACGTCTGGGTATTTATCCAAAAGAATTGAAATCAGGATCTCAGAAATATTAGCACCACTATGATCATTGCAGAACTATTTATCATAGCTACTTGTGGAAACAACTTTAAATGTCCATAGAAAGACGACTGGATAAAGAAAATGCGGTATATGTACACACTGAAATACTATTAAGCCTTACAAAGGAAGGGAACGATGTAATAGGCCACAACATGGATAAACCTTGAGGACAAATAAAATCAGTGAAATAAGCTAAGTGTCATAAGTCAATCACAGAAAGACAAATACTGCATGATGTCATTTCTAAGATATCGAAAATAGTCAAATTCATAGAATCCAAGAGTGGAAGGGTGGTTGCTAGGGACTAGCGTTGGGGAGGATTGGGGAGCTCCTAATAATGGGCATCAAGTTTCAGGTGAGATGAATGAGGTGAATACAGAGATCTGCTATACAGCACCCTACCTGTGATCAACAGTAATGTATTGCACACTTAAGAATTTGTGAACAGGGTAGATCTCATGTTAAGTGTTCTGATGGTAATAAAATACAGATTTAAAAATCAAATTATTAAAGTAAAATTAATGCTGTAATATATGCCATTATATTATAGTGGGGAGTTGAGAATTTATTTAAATAAAATGCTGATGTAACCATCTACACCTGCCTCCTTTTCACTTTACATCCTTTGTCATCATGTAGAACAAGTGTTCTGAGGACGTAACTGTGGTATCTCTTTAACATATTCAATAATAACTTTGCTAAATTGATACTATTTGTAAATTTAAATAGAAGAAATATCAGGACTCCCAAATGTCAAAGCAGCTCTTAAGGCATAAAAATGCGGATGTTTAAGAAGAGTTGATGCAGATCTGGAGGTGATATTCAGAGTTCTAAGCACAAACTGAATAGTGTCAACAGTGTGGAACTAAAAGTGTATACGTCAAGGTGACTCTTTTGGAAAGGCCAGTACTCATTTGATGGATAAATTTTCCCTGGTTTCTGGGACTGCATTTGCCTTTGTGTTCATGGATGATTTCTCAAGTGGCTGTGGCAACACACTGTGGAGAGGGAAGTTTAGGACCACGCTGAGGCACATATGGCTCGCTGCAGAAGAACTGAATTACAGTGATCCATGTAAGATGCAGAAGCATGGCCTTGGCTCTTGAAACCTGCATTCTTTATTGCCGCATCGCCAGATGCTTTCACCATCAAAGCCTCGATTACATGCCACCTCTTCTTTTATTTATTTACTCATTCACTCATCCCTCCTCTCTCACCCCCCATTCAGCAACTATGATCATTTGCTATGAGCCAGCACAATTCCAGGCTCAAGGTATTACCAGAGAGCCAGAGGGAAATGGTCTTGCTATTACACGCCTAATCATACTTTATTTCTCTTACGGCAATTTGGTCATTGGGGCATATCCTCCTATAAGATAGTGAGTGCTTGATGTCAGTATAATTCACAATGTTTTACAACTAAAAGATAACTGATGTATAATGAATAAATAGGTGAGCGAATGAACCAGTCTTTCTGACCTACTGTGCCTGAGTGATGTAATATGATTTTCGTCTTTCTGAAATTGTAACCCAACCTCCATCAGTATGGATTAGAGTCACATAAAATACTTGGACACTGAGGAATCCATTGCAATGGAATTTTTTAGAAAATTAAAAAGTATTTATGTGGAATCACAGAATACATTTCTATAGCCTAACATATTTGAATCAGGATTGAGAAAGCCTGCAAATGCAGAATGATATATTTATGCCAAGTGAAATAAGCCAGGCGGTGAAAGACAAATACCATATGGTCTCACCTTAACAGGAACCTAATCAACAAAAGGAACAAGCAAGTAAAATATAACCAGAGACACTGAAATTGAGAACAGGCTGACAGTGACCAGAGGGGAGAAGGGAGGCGATTATAGGGGAAAAGGGTGAAGGGTCTGCGGGAACAATTATAAAGGACACATGGACAATAACAAGGGGAGGTAGAAACGGGAGGGAGGTGGGGAGGCCTGGAGTGGTAGGAAAAGTTCGGGGGAAAAGGCAGAAAACTATACTTAACAACAATAAAAAATGTTAAAAAAATGAATGATATATTTACCTAATAGGCTTAATACATATTTAGAAGAGACCATTAATGGATATTAGGAAAGAATATCATTTTATGAAAAAACAGTAGAGGAAGTTTTTTAACCTCCCTGAATATTTTTTTATGCTATGTAATGACTCAATGAAGCATAAATTAGGGATTATCTCTATACTTAATAGTTTTCTTACGTGTACAAAAACTAGATTTGAGGAAAGGGATGACACAGGTACACATTTTAAAGAATTGAGATTAATCCACACCAAGTTTAGGGAACTGAGGAAAGGTAATATCTGCTGGAAATGTCCTCTGTTGAGGAGCGTTCCTCCCATCTGAGGGGCTGTTGATTTGACATGGGTTTATTTCTCTCTTTTTAAAAAAATATATTTAGTTCATTATGCTATTACAGTTGTCCCAGTTTTTCCCTCTTTCCCCCCTTCCACATAGCACCCCTACTCCCTCCAGCAATACCCACCTTAGTTTGTGTCCGTGGGTTGTGAATATAAGTTCTTTCTCCATTTCCTATACTATTCTTAATATCCCCCTGTCTATTTTGTACCTACCAATTATGCTTCTCATTCCCTGCACTTTTTCCCTCATTCTCTCTTCATTCTCCCAGCTGATAACCCTCCAAAAGATCTCCAAGATTCTGTTCCTGTTCTGCTTGTTTACTTAGTTTATTTTTTTCTTTTTTAGATTCAGTTGTTGATAGCTGTGCATTTGTTGCCATTTTAATGTTCATAGTTTTGGTCTTCTTTTTCTTAGATAAGTCCCTTTAACATTTCATGTAATAAGGGCTTGGTGAAGATGAACTCCTTTAACTTGACCTTATCTGGGAAGCACTTTATCTGCCCTTCCATTCTAAATGATAGCTTTGCTGGATAGAGTAATCTAGGTTGTAGGTCCTTGTTTTTCATTACTTTGAATACTTCTTGCCAGTCCTTCTTGCCTGCAAAGTTTCTTTTGAGAAATTACCTGTCAGTCATATGGTTATTCCTTTGTAGGTAACTATCTGCTTTTCTCTTGCTGAGTTTAAGATTCTCTCTTTATCCTTAACCTTTGGCATCTTAATTATGATGTGTCTTGGTGTGATCCTCTTTGAGTCCAACTTGTTTAGGACTCTCTGTACTTCCTGGACATGTGTGTCTATTTCCTTCACCAAATTAGGAAAGTTTTCTTTATTTTTTCAAATAAGTTTTCAATGTCTTGCTCTTTCTCTTCTCCTTCTGGCATCCCTATGATTTGGATGTTGGTGCATTTGGAGATGTCCCAGAGGCTCCTTATACTGTCCTCTTTTTTTTTTTTTTAATTATTTTTTCTTCTTGCTGTTCTGGTTGAATGCTCATTTCTTCTTTATGTTCCAAATTTTTTATTTGAATCCTGGCCTCATTCCCTCCACTGTTGGTTCCTCGTAGGTTTTTCTTTATTTCACTTAGTATAACCTTTATTTCTTCCTGGGTCTTTTTTATTTTGTTGATGTACTTAATGAGTTCTTTGAGCACTCTGATAACCAGTGTTTTGAACTCTATATCTGATAGGCTGGTTATCTTCATTATGTTCAGTTCTTTTTCTGGGGTTTTGTTCTGCTCTTTCATTTGGGCCATTATTTCTTTGCTTCTTCAATTTGGCAGCCTCCCAGTGTTTGTTTCTGTGTATTGTGTAGAACTGCTTTGACTTCCTGTCTTAGTAGCATGGCCTATTGTAGAAAGGGTACCCACCTCAGTGGTTTGGCTTCTTTAAATCCTTGGTCTTCAGACTTACATACAGCTTGATTTTCTTGGTGTTATTTGTTTTGAGGTCCAGTTGTAATTCTTTGTGGTTGTGTGTGCAGGTAAAGCTTGTTCACCTATGCCTCCATCTTGACTGGAATCTATTTCTCTCTCTCTTTAGCTTTTAATTTCTTCCTAACCCTTTTCCCCCAACAATTGTCTTCTTATTTTTTCTTTCTTACAAACCTGACTTATTTTGATGCAAGTTATTTTGGCTCATGAGCAGATTCACTTAAAAATTTTCAACTAGGAAGTACTTCATTTAACTCTTAACTTCATAAATGTTTTACAGTCTCATGGGTGTGAGATAAGGGGAGGAGATTTTATTTCAGTTTTATGAGTTTGCCCAGGAATTTGGATTCAGAGTCAGCCAACAGGAGGAATCACATACTCACACACACTTACTTCACCCAGCCTTTCAAGAGGCAGGTTGATGGTTGTGAAAGGGGAGGCCTGGAGGAATGGGAATAAAAACCAAGGGAGAGTCAAGGCATCCGAGTTACCATTCAACAAATATAATTTGAGCACTTATTATTTACTAAAAAGGATCCTAGAAAAAAAAGAGGCAGGTCGTTTATTATAAAGACAAAGCAAATATCAGTCTGTATCACTCTACTGTCCATTTGCAAGACTGATGTTTGGAAGAAATGTTTCAGGTGATGGGGCTATGAAAGGATTTTGTCTTGTATCCAGTAACTTAAAAATTGTGTGTTTGTGTGTGTGTCAGATGATCAGTAGAGCATACATACAAAGCAGTGTATAAGACATATACATACGGTTTGAAGAATGATTATCCTAAAAACCCCAGTGTACCCCTGACTCATAATAAATAGAATATTCCTAGTACCTTAGAAATGCCCTGTGTAACTCTCTACTTCCTCCCCCAATAAAGGAAACCACTATCCTGTCTGTGTGTTAATCACTTCCTTGTTTTTTGTTGCAGTTTTGCCTCTTACTTGTATATCTCTAAATACAGTGTTTAGTTTTGTTTTTTTCTTTTGTTTTGTTTAGATCCATAGCAAGCACAGACTGAACTGTGTAAGGAAAGGGAATATTGCCACTCTTAGATGAAGGCTCCAAAAGAAGGCAAGCTGAACACTTTCAAGGCCATGAGCTATCCTCAGCTTCCTTTGAAGTGGACAGGTGCCATTTCTAGGAAACAAGATGGCAAAGTTGTAAATCAGTCCAGGAAACATAAAGAAATCTTGCAGAGCCCTGGCTGGTGTAGCTCAGTGGATTGAGCGCGGGCTGGGAACCAGAGGGTCCCGGTTCGATTCCCAGTCAGGGCACATGCCTCGGTTGCGGGCCAGGTCCCCAGTGAGGACCATGTGAGAGGCAACCATACATTGCTGTTTCTCTCCCTCTCTGTCTTCCTCCCTTCCCCTCTCTCAAAAATAAATAAATAATATCTTAAAAAAAAAAAGAAATCTTGCAGAAAGGTGAGGTAGACCTGTAATCACATACTAAGAAGAGCTATGCTCAGAGATACGGGCTGATCTTTATTTTCTGCTTGGTAACTCACTGAGGCCTGACTCCAGGTCTCAGGAGTTTGTGGAAACAGAATCTTGTCCTCAGCTGATCTAAGCATCATGACTTTGAAGGGAAAACAGAACTCTCATCAGCAGCTGGGCCAGTTCTCCTGAATGTTCTGACCTTGGAATCAAAGCACGGTACAATGGTAGCTGTGTTTTAAAGATGTCAGCTTGAGTCATATTCTACCTGTTGACTAACACTTCTCTCACCTAGACAAGAAGCTCTCTCTCTCGCGCATAGCTGCAACCCCGAGTCTACGTTTATAGTTCCCTGAGGAATTTCTTTCACTTATTTCCTGTATCCCGTGCTTGTTTCTGATATTTCCTAATCTTTTTCTTTGTTAACTCTCATTTTGATGAGCACAGCCAATCAAAAATATTTGAGAAATGGTCTGTGTAAGGCAATAAGGTTTTTAAAAGATTTTATTTATTTATTTTTAGAGAGGGAAAGGGAGAGAGAAAGAGAGGGAGGGAAACATAAATGTGTGGTTACCCCTCACGCGCCCCTACTGGGAATCAAACCAGAGACCTTTTGGTTTGCGGGCCGGCACTCAATCCACTGAGCCACACCAGCCAGAGCATAAGTTTTTTATTAACTTGGAATATTGAAAATGTCTTTAATCTACCATTATACATGAATGATGGCGTGGCTAGTGTTTTTGTCTGGATTCCACTGACAATGGAAAATAGCACCACCGCACCTTTGTGGTGGTGGCAAATGTACCAAGATGTAGCAGAAGACAGCTATTAGAACTGGCCACTCTTCTGTCCCAAAGCAGACGCCAAGTCCCTGTCTAGTCACAAAGTGGAAGACAAACCAACCCCTACTGAGAGGAGTCTCCAGAGGACTTTTCTTTTCTGCTTTGTCTAAAATTCTTTCTCCCCCTCTTCACGGTTTACTCTTCTTCATTACCCCAGAAAACTTGTCAGTGAAACACCCATTCTTTAGAGAGAAGTTTGGAAGAGGGAGATAAGGGGAGAGCTTTCACCCCAACCGACAGGTTTCATGGCTTAGACAAAGCCATCTCACAAGAGTTCTCCCAAGTCTAGCTTGTTTGTAAATAATTCCACATATGGCAGAAGAATCCAGTTTGCATTATGCCCCAAACAGGCCAGTTCCTCTTTATAGTCTTCACTGTTAAGGTGAAGGAACAAAAATCAGGAAACTTTCTGTGAGCAAATATGTGAATAAAAAGATGGACACAGTTTCCGAGAACAAATGATACTTTCCAGGCATAGGGCAGACAAATGGTGGAGAAATTCTAGGGAAAAGAACTATTTCTACAGATCTAGTTCTGCTATAGATGTGTTCAATTTGCGTAATCAGAACAGAACTTCTTAGTCTGAAACACCTAAATGCAAGCTAACAGAGACTTTATGGCAATGGCATATAAGCATGTACAACATATGGTTAATAAAAAAGAAAAGAGAGAAGGAAGGAAGAAGAGAGAGAGGAAAGGAGGGAAAACAAAGGATGTTAATTTCTTATCAAAGAGTTGGTGGCTGTATTTAAAGGTAAGGAAAATGTCTAATAGTCTTTAGACATTTTTTTTTAACCAAACTACTGTTTTCATGCTCCTGATTACTGAGAAAAGGATAAAGCACAATCATGTTACTATACCCATATGGTCACTTTATTATTTCATGTGTTTTGAAACATTATTTAGATGGACTGCCTAAGTTATCAAAACAATGATTATTGTGAAAATTAATAGTGATTCCAATATTGCAACAGTAGATGTAAATGATTCGATGGTGTGGTGGGCTCGTGAAGTTTTTTAAAAGACAACTTGTATCCAAATTTCCTAAAAACCTCAATTTGTATGTCTATCATGTTAAGAGAGCTAAACCTTTGCAAAAGAATTTTTCTTAATACAGTGATTCGTCATATTTCCCTTATAAAACTCAATGTGAAACAATGCTTTTATCTGTGACAATCCTATTCTTTCTCATGACTTTGCCCAAGTTCAGTGCTTACTTAATATTTCTGTGATAAATGACTCATTTTGATTATATTTACAAAACAAAACAAATTTTCTTCCAAGGTACATTGAAGGTATCTTTTATCTTTTCTATCTCCAGAAAGAGGAACCTGTTGGTATCAATAACTCTTCAGTGTCGTTTCCCCATCTCTGAAAATAATGGAAAACCAACCACGTGTTCCCTTAGCCTTGGCACAGAATCAAGAGAGATCCTGTCTCTGCAGCCTCCTCTCTCGCCATTTGTTCTGTGCTGTACTCATGCTGAAATATTGCAGTCCTTGCCACATGTCCTGTTCGTTTACACCTCCTTGTTTCTGTTCGCATTTTTCCCTTCATTTGGAGCACCCGTCTTTCTCGACTCCTCTGGCAAATTTCCCATCTTTCAAGTCTCTTCTCTTTCTCACACAAAGAATCATTCCATCAGCCTCTCAGATGGTTCCCCTTCCTCATTCACTTCCTGCATTTTAATCATTTTTCACTTGTGTATCTCCCCCACTAACTGAAGACTATGATTCATATGTTGTTTAACCATAACTGAATATAATGATCACATCTAAATATTAATAATAATTCCTTATATCATCAAATATCCATTGTCCAAACTACTCGAATTGTTTCATAATATTTTTGTTTATTTGCTTATATAGAAGTCAAAGGATGTCCATATATTGCAATTAATTGATGTGTCTCGAGTTCCTTTTTATCTGTAAGTACCTCTCTTTTTTCTTTAATCTTCAGATGTTTCTGTTGGGGAGGTTAACACTTTTTTTTTTTTTGAAAGATTTTATTTCTTTATTTTTATACAGAGAGGAAGGGAGGGAGAAAGAGAAAAAGAGAAACATCAATGTGTGGTTGCCTCTTGTGCACCCCCAACTGAGGACCTGGCCCACAGCCCAGGCATGTGCCCTGACTGGGAATCGAACTGGCAACTTTTGCATCACATTCTGGCACTAAATCTACTGAGCCACGCCAGCCAGGGCTAGTGTTTTTCTTTCTTGACTCCAACAGTCTGGATATTTGTGATTGTATCCCCATTGGTTTTGTCTATTCAGGATGCTATAACAAAATGCCATAGACTGGGTGGTTTAAACAGCAAAATTTTATTTCTCACAGTTCTGGAGGCTGGGAAATCCAATATTCTGTATGTATAAAAGTCACATCTTTATCCTTTCGTCTATAAAGGAATGATGAACTTGTTTCCATATCTTGGCTGTTGCAAATAATGCTGCCATGAACTTGGGTGTGCAGACATCTCTTCAAGGTTCTGATTTCATTTCCTTTGGATCTATACCAGAAATGGGATTGCCGGGTCACATGGTAGTTCAGCTTTTAATTTTCCGACAAATCTCTATCTTGTTTTCTGCACTGGCTGCACCAATTTACATTCCTGCCAATGGCGTGCAGAAGTTCCCTTTTCTCTGCGTCCCTGCCAACATGTTCTCTCTTGTCTTTTTGATGACAGCTATTCTCACAGCTGTGAGGTGATACCTCTTTGTGGTTTTGATTTGCATTTCCCTAATAATTATTGTTGTCGAGCACCTTTTCCTGTACTTGTTGGCCATCTGTATGTGTTGTCTGAAAAAAAGTCTATTGGAGGATTGAACATAGGAGGTGAGGGTGGGTAGGACAGAGGAGAATAATGGGGGGGAAAATGGGGACAACTGTAATTGAACAATGATAAAAAAAGTGAAAAGAAAAGAAAAAAAGTCTATTCAGGATCTCTGCCCATTTTTAAAAGCAGATTGTGTTTGTTTTTGCTGTTGAGTTGCATGAGTTTCTTATATATTGTTGGATATTAACACCTTACTTGAAATATGATTTGCAAATATTTTCTCCTTTTTGATTTGCTGATTGTTTTATTGTTATTATTTTTTTATCCTCACCTGAAGACATTTTTAAAATTTCTTTTAGAGAGAGAGGAAGGGAAAGAAAAGGGGAGAGAGAGAAACATCGATGCGAGATAGAAGCATTGATTGGTTGCCTCCCGTATGTATCTGGACCAGGGATTGCACGGTGCGGAACTGAGGACCAAACCTGCAACCTAGTTATGTGCCCTGACTGGGAATCAAATCTGCAGCCTTGTGATTACAGAACACACTCCAACCAACTGAGCCACACCAACCAGGGCTTTTGATTGTTTTATTTGCTGTGCAAAGCTTTTTAGTTTGATGTAGTCTCACCTGTTGATTTTTGCTTTGTTGCTTGAGCTTTTGGTGTCATGTCTAAAAACATCATTGCCAGGACCAATGTCAAGGGGATTTTCCACTTTTTCTTCTAGGGGATTTACAGTTTCAGGTCTTACATTTGTCTTTAATCTATTGCAAGTTAATTTTTGTGAACTGTAAGAGATAGGAATACAGTTTCATTCTTGTGCGTGTGAATATCTAATTATCCCAGCACCATTTATTGAAAAGACTCTCCTTTTCCCCGAGAGTATTCTTGGATTTGTTGTCAAATATTAGTTGACTGTATATGTGTGAATTTATTTCTGAGCTCTCAGTTCTGTTCCATTGTTCTATGTGTCTGGTTTTGTGCCAGTACCATATTGTTTTGATAGTTTTATAATATAGTTTGAAATCAGGAATTGTGATGCCTCCAATTTTGTTCTTCTTTCTCAAGATTACTTTTTGCTGTTCATATTTTTTTTGTAGTTCCATACAAATTTTATGACTGTTTTCTATTTCTGTATAAAATGCCGTTGGGGTTTTGCTAGGGATTGCATTGACTCTGTAGATCGCTTATGGTAGTATGGACATTTTAACAACATTAATGCTTCTAATTCATGAGCACAGAATATATGTCTACCTATTTGTGTCTTCTTCAGTTTCTTTCATCACTCCCTTACAGTTTTCTGTGTATGTATCTTTCACCTACTTGGTTAAATTCCTAAATATTTTATTGTTTCTAATGATGCTATTGTATATAGCATTGTTTTTCTTTATTTCTTTTTCAGGTTGTTTGTTGTTAGTGTATAGAAACACAACTGATTTTGTATGTTGATTTTGTATCTTGCAACTTTACTGAATTTATTTATTAGTTCTAACAGCTTTTCGGTGGAGTCTTTAGAGTTTGGTTGGACTTACAAATGAGTTGAGTAGTTTCTTTCAGTTAGAACAAACTCCTTCATTGTGTTAGGTAGTTACCTGACTGTTTTTCTTAATTTTGAAACAGTGTGTGAATGGAAAAAAATTATTTCTTTATTCCTGGAGTATTAGTTGATATTCTCTATTAAATGGCCAGGGCCGTTACCTTTACAGTGTCAGGCTGGGAGAGAGGTGTCGTGAATGAGTACAGGTAAAAATTCTTCCCTAGTTATTGAATTGTTTTAACTAATTTCACTATTTATAGTTCCTAATATCCAAAATCTATCCTTTGGGTGATACTTCAAATTCATTGGTATAATATTTTATATAATATTATCTTAAAAAATTTCAGACTCTGGTGTATTTTCAGCTATTTTCCTGTCAGTATAAAATTTTACCTTCTGTCCCTTTTTTCTTAGTTATAAATTTCCAAAGTTTTATTTTTTAAAAAATTAGTTCTTCTGAAGAAGTAGGGTTTATGTTATTGATCAAGTCTACTTTTATGTGATTTTTATAGTTTTTGTTTTATTAATATCTGACTTGTCGCTTAATTCCTTTATTCTGTTTTCATAGGACTTTTTATTTTTCAGTGTCTTTTGGTGAAATCTTGTTCATTAAATGTCAAGTCTTTTTATTTTGTGAGAAACTCATTTATGGCTCTAAGTACCCGGCTGCGCAGGGTTCTTGCTCCACACCTGGGGGCAGGCCTCACCCACTGCTCAGACGCCAGTTCCCATTGGCGGCCCGCAGACTGCTGTCCTTAAAGACCCGCTGGCAAGCTTGGCCCTGGGCTGCTGTTTGGGAACTTTACTGACATAAAGCTTTCCCTGCGTGATAAGGGTAGTTCACTATACCTAAACTGTTTCCACAAACAAATTGCTTGTTTGTGAGACACCTGCTTTCCTTTTGGCAGTCTGGAATTTTGGAACGTGCTAGGCAGAGGGTGCCCTGTGACCAGCCCCCAGTGCAAGCTTTGAGTGCTAAGTCTGTACTTGGCTTCCTTGGGCAGACACATCCACACTATTGCTGCATTGGTGTTGCTGAGAAAAAGTGTGCTCTGTGCGGACCCCTCATGGCAGAGAGAAGGCATGAGGAAGCCTGCACTAAGGTTCCCCCCGCTGCCCCCCATGCTGTCTTTTTCCCTTTGACCTGGCTGTGTATCCATACTAGCTGGCTGCAATGAATCTTAGTTATGGGCACGGTTATGTGCCAGGTTCCCTGAGTTCTTCTAGCAAATCTTCTAATGGGAGGAAGGTCTTGGGGATCCCCACCTGATGTGGTGATCTATTTCAAAGTATTTTTAACTCTTTGTTCTTCTCTTTATTCCAAGAATTATTTAGGAGTCTGCCCCAAATCTTCCTGACATGTGGATTTTCTGGCAACATGTTGATTTTTTATTCTCTTGCAGTATCATATGTGATTATAGCTTAGATGAAGTTTTTAAAACTTTTCAGAGTTCAATTATGTCCAGTTGCTCAATTCTCTGAATGTTTCACATATGTATTTTAAAAGTATGCCTATTTGATGAATATTTTGAATTGTGTGTGTCTGTGTAAATTCTCTGCATTCTATTTGATGAGGATTCTTAACCATGTCACTCAGTCCCTCTTCACCTTGCTTGCTCTTTGGCTAACTTGTTGCTTGTCAAAAGAATGCTGTCTCTCACAATTCTGAAAGATAGGTCCATTTTTATACTTTTTAATATTTCTATTGGCTTGTACTTTATATAATTTGAACATATCTCATATTCATAAAGGTCACTATTATTATATATTTTTAGTGGATTGCTCCTTTTATCCATATTAAATATTGTTTTTGATCTCCTGTTCTGTCTGATAGTAATGCTATAAAATTCTCAAGTTAATATTTTGGTGGGTATATTTTTAATATATTTATGTTCCTTTTTTAAAAAAATATTTATTTATTTATTTATTGTTAGGGAGAAGGGAAGGGAGCAAGAAAGAGAAGGAGAGAAGCATCATGTGCGGTTGCCTCCAGCACGCCCCTAACTGGGGACCTGGCCCTCAACCCAGATATGTGCCCTGACTGGGAATCGAACCAGTGACTCTTTGGCTCGCAGGCCAGCGCTCAATCCACTGAGCCATACCAGCTAAGACTTAATATCTTTATTTTCAACAATTCTATATTACTTTTTTTTCCAGGCTTGTCTCTGATAAATAATAATAGTTGTGTATTTTTTGCCCCACCATATCTTTCAGTTGTTCTTGATAGCACTGCTCATATTTATTATAAATATTGATAGGCTCTGATTTATTCTTACCATAGTTTTTTTCTGGTTTTGGCAACAAGTTTTAAAGGCTTTCCTGCCTTCTATTAGATTGTGTTTTTCAATATTTCCCCCCTCCTGCTTTGATAGTTATACCTTTATGCATTTCTCTAGTGTTCAACTTGTACACATTTTAGCTCACATACACAAACTTACACTTTCTTTTTAAAAAGTCTGGAGTCAAAAACATCTATATTCAACCCTTCTTCTCAGCAAGACAAGAAATTAAGCATGTGTTTGTTCCCTTTGATACTCTTCTTCCTTCTCCATCTGACTCCCATGTTGACATCTATGGAATCTTATTTCCAGATTGTTTATTTAACACATATATACCCACATATAACTGATTTCAATTTAGCAATATTTTTAAAATTATTTTGTTACCATGTTTCTTGCTCCTTACTTCCTCCCAGGTTTATTTTTCTTCTTGCTGAAATACATCCTTTAGTAATTCTTTCAAAGTAGATAGGTGGTAAACTTTCTGAAGTCTTACATGTTTGAAAATCCCCTTAGTTTATGAAAGAAGCTGAATGGCAGAATTTATTCCACTGATGGCAAGATTTTGGCCCCACCTCTTCCTCCTCACCAATCCTGCTAAATACAAATTGAGTATCTAACAGCTGCTGAAACCTTAGCTCTAGTCTTGCAGTCCCCAAATTTCACTCCATGACTAATCTAGCCTAAGTTCCCCATACCAATGGGACAGTGGTCCAGTGGGAACAGTGGACAATTTTCAAATTACAGTGGAACTTTGACCCCCATCAATTTAACAGATAAATTCTTTAGGCTCTCTGCTCTGTAGTAGAGCAGCTATCTTGAGCTGTTTTGTTGTGATGGTTATAGTGAAGGCTTAAGCCAACAACTGTTAGTTGGTTTTCTTTCACAAATTTATCCTCATTGCTAAATGATAGTTTGGCTGAATATTATTTCCCTTAAGAATTTTTAGATTTTGTTCCCTTATTTCGTGGCCCCCAGTGTTGCTGATAAGAAGTCTGTCTGTATTCTGCAGTGGTCAGTTCCCTACCCAGGTCCACAGCTTGTTCGGCAGCCTGCAGTAGTTGCCTGCCAAGTTCATGGCCTACCAGTGTGGCTTCCAGCATGCTGTCTTATTTAGGGACCCACATAATTTCTGGTCCGCCAAAAGTCCTTACTCTGTTTGTTTTTTAATCCCAATGTAGTTATTAATTTCTTTAAAAATATACCTTAAAAATAATATATAGTGATTTGGTGTTAAAAGGGGAGGTTTCAAATTGTTCTATTTGTTTGTTTGTTGGATGGGTCCATATCAAACTGTATCCCTGGGGAAAAGCATTGGGCATCCAGAGGAGGACTTTTATTTATTTTTACTTTATACATTTCTTTATTTGAATGTTTTCTCATTAGTTTTCTTTTGATTCAGAAATAATGAGTAGATGGTGTATTGGACATCTTCCTTTTCCACCTCCAAATGTACCCGCCAGATTTCCGCACCTGCTCTGGTGCCCTGTCGGTGTTCCTCACCAGTGTGGGCCGCGTTAGGAGCTCCGAGCCCTGAGTTTTCTGGGTGGGATTGCCCAGTGGGAGGCACCGACAGGAGACCAGACAGCAGTAGTAGAGTGAGGTGGGATATTTAGTCTGTGGCCTCACCATCCTCTTCACCCCACACATACCTGAGTACCTGTGTTGGTTTTGCCTCTACTGACGGCAACAGCTCCGGGTGGCCCTTTGCACACAGAGATGCTCACGTCATGTTTTTGAAAATTATTTTTCAATTACAGTTGACATATGATACTACATTACTTCAGGTGTACAACATAGTGATTAGACAGGTCTATGCCTTGTGCCTCGCTTCCTCATCTTGCTCCTCCTGGTGGGGGGAGCAGTGGTGCCTGAGGGTTCTAGCTCAGAGAACTGCTGCCTTTGCTGGCTTCTCTATGCCCTACCCAGTCTTTGTAAGTGGTGCCTTTAGTACCTTCTCCTCAAATGATTCACTTTGAGTGTATTTGTTTTTGTCCTGGGCCCTGTCTGAAAACCAAAGCCAAAACCAAACAAAAAACCCAAAGCAATAAAGTATTCAGGTAACTTAAGTATATAGATTGGTCTGTTTGCTGTTTTATAACAGAGTAGAATATTGAAGAGAGAATATAGGTGATGAAAACTTACTGTAGTTAAAGGAAATATGCCAAGGGGGGAAGCGACAGTAAACATTTCACGAGTACAGACTGAGCGCTGACGTGTCTCTCCTTTTCCGTACCCGTGCCGTTGCTGGTTCTGGGCCGGAGGGAACGCAGGCATGAGTGAGGGCTCCCTGGAGCAGGTCCTTCGGCCTCACTGAGGGGTCCTGCTGCAGAGATTATAGAATCGCAGAGAGGGACGGGGTGGGAAGGGGGCGATTGTCGGGTGCACAAATGAACAGCAGAGTGCCACCAGATTTGTAATGAAGCGCGAGATTTAATCTGTGTGGCAATGACTTAAAAACCACCCCCTGCTGCAGCTTCTTCAGTGTGCCCATAAAAACATTTTAGTGGAGAAAATATAGTGCTGGTTTTCTCACCGACATTTTGGAGAGGAGCTAACAATGGCGCCAGGAGCCCTTGCTGGGTGCCAGAGGCTGTGCTCCAAGCTTCACAGGCATCAGGGCCACCGCCCCAGGCTGAGCTCTGCAGTGGATGACACCCACTGTGTATAGTAGTGGGTGATAGTAGCGATACAGTGCTATCATTGTCCACTTTTATTGATGAAGAAAATAAGGCAGGACGAAGTTAGACTCACCCATCATCACGTCGTTAAGTGACAGAGCTGGGATGCAAACCTGAGCAGTTCGACTCTGAAGCCCACACTCTTGCCCATTACCTTGTTGCTCCTTGTCATAATGTCTGCATAATTATATATGCAAATATATGCAGGACTACTGCTTCGTGCCTAACAACATACCACAGATGTTGTTCCATGTCACTGAATACACCACGTCGGTCATTTATTACTTATTTATTTATTTATTTATAGAATTGACTTTGGAGAGAGGGGAAGGGGAAGAGAGAGAGAGAGAGACATGGATGAGAGAGAGAAACATGAATCAGTTGCCTCCCGTATATGACCGGACTGGGGATCGAAGCGGCGACCTTGGCATGTGCCCTGATCAGGAATCAAACCTGCAACCTTGTGGTGTATGGGATGACACTCCAGCCAACTGAGCCACCTGGCCAGGGCACACCATGTCATTTTAAATGATGACATAATATTTAGTTGTATCAATATGCCAGTTTGCGTAATCAATCTCATCATTAGATATTAATTTACTTTGCTATATTTCCTTAATAATTAATTGTTTTCTAATCTTGACTCCTCGCATAGTATAATCTCCGACCCCAGTATTTCCTTGAGCTTCATGTCCTCATCTGTAAAGTGGTGAAGATGATACCGCTGCTTCCTTCAATGAGTGATTACCTACGTGCAGTCACGTGCTGCTTAATGACGGGGATATGTTCTGAGAAATGCGTTATTCGGTGATTTTGTTGTTATTCGAACATTACAGGGTGCACTTACACAGACCTGGATAGCGTGCCCTCCTGCACACCTGGGCTGCGTGATAGAGCCCATTGCTCCTACGGCACAGCCCTACACAGCATGTTACTGCCAAAGCACCGTGAGTTCAATGAAGTAAGTGCAAGAGAAAATGAAGCAGTCAACAGACATGGTAAACACGGGGGGTGTGAGGCTGCTGCTGGCATAATCCAGCATGTTTTATGGCAAATCTTTTTTTATAAGTAGAAATAGTACCCTCAAAATAAGGATAAAAGGTATAGCATAGTAAATATATAATTCAGTAACATAGTGGTTTCTTCACATTATCAAGATCACGTGCTGTACGTAATCACATGTGCTGTGCTTCTACACAGCCGACGTGCGGTTTGCTTACACCAGCAGCACCACAAACACGTGAGTGATGCTCTGCAGTGTGATGTCATGACAACTCCAATGTCTGGGTTATAGGGACTTTCTAGCTTCATTGTAATTTTATGGGACCACCATGGTTTATGCAGTCTTTTGGTGAGTGCATGACTATATAATATAGCTATTATTATTATAATTATTATATATCACAGTTGTTGTTAAATAGAACATTTAACAGTGCTGGGGAATGGGACTCTAGATGACTGCTTTTGTCCATTTTGCTTATAATATAATTTGTAATATTTCAATGTACTGTATAATAAGGAAAATCAGCTTGAGTTTCTTTTAAAAACCAGGTTATTCATTTAAAGATAGGTTAAAATATACTTGAGCTCTCCTGTCCCACAAATGGTTTTAGCATTGATCAACAAAAGTCACCTATCCAGGTTAAATTCACGAAGTTTTATGTCACCGAGCAATGCTTGTCCTGAGTTGTTTTTACCACTTGTCAATATTTTACATTCTCCGTGCAATCAGAAAATGGTTCCAAGGATGCTTATCAATCTTTCCCCTTAAATGCACAAGTGTCTGCCTCCAGTTGCTGCATATTTATTCCTGATGCATATGTTTCTGCTGCAGAATGTTACGGGTGCTAGCAATGCATGGGCACCCTTAGAAATGCCAGAAAGTTGCTCTTGCCCTTGTTATGGGGATGATATCATATTATCAATCCCCCATCTATTTGTATGATTTTCTGATGACCTTTGTGACAGTTTCATTTGGTGTCTTAATTCTAGTGAAATTCACACATTGGTGTACTTATACCTGGGATCCACACAGGGCTGAAATGGTAGTGTGTGCTGATGTTTTATCCTAAGAGGACATAATCAGTGAAATGCATCTTTAAAATAGATTATTATCCTATTTGCAAAAGGGAATTACAGGCATGTACAAATAGAATTTAGCTGTTACTTTTTGGATTACAAAACATAATTGTTTTTTTAATGAATAATCTCATGCCAATTGACTAATCCATAAAAAAATGTGTGCGTGTGTGAGAGAGAAACTGAGATTATATTTTAGTCTTTTTCTTTAAGAAAGAGAAATTTAGCCCTGGCTGGTGTAGCTCAGTGGATTGAGCGCGGGCTGCAAACCAAAGGGTCACCAGTTCGATTCCCAGTCAGGGCACATGCCTGGGTTGCAGGCCAGGTCCCCAGTGAGGGCCACGTGAGAGGCAACCATACATTGCTGTTTCCCTCCCTCTCTTTCTCCCTCCCTTCCCCTTTCTCTAAAAATAAGTAAATAAAATCTTAAAAAAAGAAAGAGAAATTTAGTAGCTTTATGTTTCATTGTCAGCCAAAAAGGCTTTGAACATATTTCATCTACTAAAAGAAAGGTTGCCGATTTGACCTAAATGCTAATGAAAGAATAAGGCCCAATTCTCAAGATATTTTTTCTTTTATTTAAAATGTCAACTATCACAACACATTATACAATGAAATGAAGACCTTAGAATCACATTAAAAGTTTTTAAAACATCTCTATATAGTCACAAAACATAAAACATGCTGCAGGGATACAAATATAGTTTGATACCAAATCTCAGTACATTTTCACCGTAAAAACTAATGGAGGAGCACAAGCCTGTCTGTGAGCTTCCGTCTCTCCAGCAGGAGCTGCCATGACTGCTTCCAAGCAACAAAAATGACTTCTTTCTTCAGAGACTATATATTATTGACAGGTTTTTACAATTTCATCGAACACTGTGCTTTGTTGAGAAATTACCACTGATTTCTATTTCTAAGGGAGTCATCATATCAGAATTATAACACACTTTTACAACACATACTGGCACAATATGAAAAATAGACACTTTTTGAGTTTTCATCTCAAACCAATGTTTATTATTAAATAATTACTCCTCATAGTGCATTTCTCATTGTTTTACCTTTTGTTGGCCATTGACACAAATGAAGCTCAGTAAATAACACACTAGGTAGTTTATTTACGTCTTCTTTCATAATTCTGCATTGCACTCCTTTCATAACCTGCTGAGAACGAAGAAAAGAGAGAGGGTTCTTTAAGAGCGTTCACTGAGGGAATGAAACAAAGAGCAAGGCACACATAATGACTGTCAAAACTCGTAATGACTTTTCCCCTCCATTGAAATATTTCCAAGAGTTTTATTTGCACACCTTTCAGTCTTGCCTCAGTCTCTCCTCTGATTGGCAGTGACCTAACTGCAGAATTCTTGGTAACTTTGCTCATCTGTCCTGTACTGGGTACCCCAAAAGCACATTTCTACAATGTATTGCAAAGTTGATTCTCAGCAGCGTTCTCAAGCACTGGCAGACACCCCTGGTGATTTATAGAAAGGTCAGTGACTAAGTTAGCCAGTAATAGTCGTAGGATGGAGACAAAATGTGGGACTTTTATTCTAGGACACAGTCAACAAACTTTTGGCCACAGGCCAAATCCAGCCCACTACCTTTTCTTGTAAATAACGTTTTACTGGAACGTGGCCCCACCCATTCTTTTACACACTGCATGGTTCACAAAGCCTAAAATGTTTACTGTGTGGCTCTTCATAGAAAAAGTTTGCTGATTCCTGTTATAGGAGTAATTTATGGTGTGACAGTCTCTGCCTGTCTTGTGGATGCCTCCTGATGTCCTTGAGACTAAAAACAGCCTCAGTCTCTAGGTAGGACAATTGTGTCATCAAAGTACAACACAGGTTCACTCACCGCCTAGTACCCTAATGTCCTGTGGAAGGTTAACCACTGCTTCTGAAAATACTTAATGCACACCTAGCAAGTAATTTAAGTACACTGGCTACCTGAACCAAAAAAAGGGCCAAAGATATATATGATACGATATGATATAAAATTAGAAAAGGATAACATCAGACTGCTATAATCAAAATAGTCAAGTATACTTTTCATCATTTTAACTAACATTTTATATACTCAGATTTATATCATAATGAACTACTATGCTTTTGAAAATTCAGTATGCCCTGTATAAAATTTTAAATTTAAACAGAAACAGGAAACAGAACTGTGAAAGACACGTAGAAACCATGGGTGCTACTGCAAACACTTTCCCAGTGTTCCCAGTGGGAAGGATTTGTTGAGAGAGAAGGAAGGTCAAGTTTCCAGTGTCATCACTTCCCCTTCAACACGGAGCAGAGGATCTTCAGCATCCAACTGTCCTGTAGGTGCGGTCAACACTAAGCTGCTTGTTTTGTCAATCACAAATGCATTTCCGGGGTAGAAGAGTCTGAGCTGCAGACCCCCGAACCTGGGTCGTTCTGAAGGAAACGAACAGTTCATTTCACACCCTGCTCTGGGGGGGGGGGGAACCAGCACAAGATGACATTAGGGAACTCAGTTCCGTCCCTCAGAGAAGTGAGGTGAATGCTCGTGTGAACTAAACGAAGGCAGATCAGAGATTTAGCTGGGACATCAGGCCCTCTTACCTCGAAGCAGAATTTCCTGCTGGGCCCTTGAACTCTCTGAAACCCTAGGTAAACTTCTGTGTGCATGAACGAGGAGAGGAGGGTTTTTGTGGGAAAGGGGTTTCTAGATTTTTCTAGATTGTCAAAGGGGTTTGTGACCTCAAAAGGATAAGGATCAGATGGCTGTAGAAGATGATAATAACTTTGCCTCAACTGAGTATATGAAAAGATCTCGGGTTGAGTATGGATTACATTTTTCCCATTTTTTCCCTTTTTTTACTTCTTAACTAAAAGAGAGGAATGAAGATTTAGTCATTAATTCATTCTGATTCTATTCCATTATTTATTATACATTATGACTTTAAGTATATTTAATAGCATTGACACTGTTCTGAATTGTCCAGTATCTATATTATTTGTAAAATGAAGCATGTTCTGAAACATATCAATTCTGAAAATGGAGAGGTGAAGACTGATGCAATCATCAAGAAAACCAGAGCTATGTAAGGGCTATCACACACTTCCGATACAAATAAAGCCTGTGTGGTTTAAAGTTATATTCCATTTCCAAAAGCCAGGTGACAATATATATCAATAAAACAATTTTAAGTCTTTGATTAGGTAGACTGGCAATGTCCTTAAAATTTAAACGCGAGCAGCCCCACAATTACTGATGAAGAAATACAAATATAGTAGTCTAAATTTGCAAGGTAGGGAACCAATGTAAATACTAGCAGAAATCATTTTTACATGCTTTTCTAGATAATTGAGAATTAAACCAGCATATCTTTGTTACATATTTCCTAGAAATTTGAAAAATTTATATGGACAAGACAGGTGCTAATTACTTTCTAGTTAATTACATGATTAGTATTTTACTTCCATTTTTACTCAACGTAAAATGAAGAGAATTTGAACAGTTTTCCCAAGGAAACTAAACTAGGGACTGTAAGGCCTGAATGTGCTTAACAACAAGGCAGCTTCCGTGTAAACGACATAGGGGTTATTTAACCTTGAAGATACTACGATGAATGAGTTTTCAGATACAAGTATGCAGTATTTACACAGAAAATAGAAATGGAAGAGAAGAAAGGAGACATGTGGCCTTCATATCAAGTGAGCGCGTTGTTCAGAATTGAAATGGGCTCTGAGGAGAACGGTGGCATCCATTCTCTCTGAAGGCTTTGTAGCCGGGACTGATCATATCTCTCTCTAGGGTGATGGGATTATGTTCCTTTTTGAAGGCATTGGAATGGCCTGTATTATTCTCGAACATCCACCAGGATGTTTTAGAATTCGAGCTTCCATCACTTGATGAAAAGCAAGTAACTTGTGTAAATGAATTAATTTTGTTTTGTTTATTTCTTCATTTTTGTGTTGGGAAACCACCAGATTTCTTACAAGGCTTTCAAATTACCTTGGTAACAAGTGAAAATCCGTCTTATTTCCTGCATCTCCCACATCCTTAGTTCTGTAAGGTTAAATGTGGTTTATTTAACAGATATAAGGGAAAGAGTATTAGACTAGCCCAAAGATTCAGGCTAGGTAATGATTAAATGGGGCAGATGCTGGTAAGGCCAGCAGGCAGTTCAGAGAGATTGTTATTGCGGTGATATTAGCTTAATCAGTTCTAAATCCCTTCTTGGATTCATTCTTTATTTATTGTAGTTAGATTGTTTTCACCATAAATACTTATTTTAAATTCATTATTCCTTTTTAATATTTTGGAACTATACCTTAGCAAGAAAATAATACAAGTAAATTTAAGATACTATCTATTTTCAGTCATGATTTTATACATACCAGAATTAAAAGTTCTTTTGCCCATTAGTCCAACAAAGGAATCTGTTTTATGCCCTGGAAAAATACATTATGGGTATTTTAATATGTATATCATTGAGGAAATAAACTGTTATAGCTAGTACAAAAAAAAACAAGCTTCCAAATATATGTGCATAAAATAAATATATATTTCAAGTTTTGGTGAGTCAGAAGAAATGAGGATTCCTAATAAGTCTTCTAAATGATACTAAAACAGTACAATGAAAGCACTTCTCTCAATTCTGTATCTAAATATTCCCTTTATTCACATTATATTTATGTTTATATATAAAGTTTTAAATATTGCTGTTACTGAAGGTAGCTGTGATTTTTAGGAAGTCAGTTTCACACTCCTTCCTTTTGTTACTGGATATGCTTTATTTCTTAGGGACTGAACCTTAGTGACGTCAGATCCCTACATCTGACAGTTTTAAGCTTGTAAGAGGTCACTGTTTCTCTTTTACTGGATTTTAAATACTTCTTTTGGAAAATGTGTCAGTTTTGATATTAATGGAGTGAATTTATTTTCATTACTAGAATTTTTCTATATATAATTCCTTGAAAGTCAACTCCTTATAAAGTAAATAACGCATGATTGATTCAGTTTCAAGATGAAGCCTCTGGAGAAGATTACCTTAAGTCTAGTGGGAGGATGTCCCGTTTTCACTAGATTCCTTGAAAATAGGGCTGCTTTCTCACTGCGGCCTCCTCTGCCACCCCGTGTGCCAAAAATGCAAGTCACGGTGCGTGCACGGCACAATGAAGATGGTCCCCTGGGACTGCCTGTCAGCTCTGGTTCCACTAACTGGGAAACTGGGGTCCAATGACGGTCAAGTGTCACAGTTTTGCCACCTTCACTGCCCTCAGAAATGTTTCACTCTGCTTTGATAGACTGAGGTTTCCCATTCAGTTATAGAATAAAAAAACTGCATTTCCATCTTTACCTTTAGTAGGGATTATCGACTCAGACATTCACTGGAGCCTCTGGCTGCTAAATTACCCTACTAAGGGATGTCGTTTTGGCGTCCAGCACACTCAAAGTGAGTTAGAAGGCCCTATAAATACTTGGGGGTTTTGTTTGTCTTTGTGTTGCAGTGGAAGTGGTGGTTGTGGGGTGTCAGGGGAGAATGTGTGATGGATTTTTACCCCTGGGATTGGAACTCTTATCTAAACTAACAATTTATAGGAATTAAAAAGGTTTTTTTGTAGCAGCTTAATACAACAACATTTATTATCTTACAGTTTCTGTGGGTCGGAAATTCAGCAGCAGTTTAGCTGGTAGTTAAAGAATTTTTAACATAATGTATCCTTTTGGAAAGTATGATATATCTAAATCACAAAGCTCTAAACAATCATGTTCTGGATGTAAATGTAATATGAGTCTCCACCATTCTTATATTGTCTTAATTAAACATAGTACGCCCTAAGTTATAAAATAGAGCAGGTGTTATATAAATTGGAACCCAGTCTCTTAACATTTGTATTTGATAAATGTCAAAATAATTTTGAACTTACTTTTGTGAGAGATCAGGCCATGTCCTAGAAGAAAGAAAAAAGAAGCAAATACAATAATTTGTTTTAAAGATGCTACATTGTATCTTTTAAGTACAAACTAAATTGAATTTTAAAATATGTAACATTTCCCATTCATAAGCTCTCCTGAGGAATCTAGCACACCATAAATGTTAATAAAACCAAAATGCATTAACAAAGGAAAGCTACTTTAAGTGCTTGCGGTGGGCCCCAGACTCAAACCCAGGCCTGCGCTAGCCCCTGGGGCCAGTCAGTAACTGCAGGCAGTGCGGTCTCTGTTTTCCTGTAAGAAGCACGTATTCAACGACGGACCCCCGTTTGATGTTCAGGAATGAGAGATACAAGTCCATCTCTTCATTAAACAGACATCATCATGAATCTGTATTTCAGCCCATCAACGACTTTTTTCACTTCCCTACATAAGCATTCACAATAGTAAAATATTTATTAAAAAAATATTTACCATAAAGAGCCTTTAACAGGGCCACTTGTTTTTCAGGTGAGGAACCTGACGAGAAACAATTGGCATTAAAAATTTACAGGTTCCACGGATAGTACCACGCATTCAAAGAAACAGATATTTCATATTTCTACCCGAGACAAGGGGCAGCGGAACCTATTCTAACCCCAGTGGTTCATAGTCAGCTCCCACTTGAACTCGGTGGAGGCCCTTGCCTTCTCCTGCTGTGTCGGTTTGGATCTTCGGTCAAGGGAGCTAAGGTTGGTTCCTGTTCCTGGTGGTTTGGGCCTAACACGGTGAGGTGGGCACAAGGGATGCCTCCCCCGCTCTGCGGGCACGTGCCGGTGTTAGCAAGGTGCAGGCTAGAGCAGTGCGGGGGGGGGGGGGGGGGGGGGGGGGGGGGGGGGGGGGGGGGGGAGGGGTGTGTGACGAGTGGGGTCGTTATCACACGTGTTAGGTTGGAAATCTCTATTCCAAGAGCAAGAGAAAATCTGGGCGCTCTGAGAATAAGCAAGCAGACCAGGCGGGTTGCCCGGAGAGAGGGACGGCTGTTCATCTCACCAGCATCGCGTTTGCCCATCAATCCGTGGAAATGCGGATGAGGCTTGAGGCTCCGGGAGATTCTCAGCAGAAGACGGTCAAAGGGCTCGGGCAGCTCCTCCTGGGGGACAGACATGCGGACAAACCGTGGTGTAGCAATCTGTGCGAGGCTCCCAGAAGCCCGAGTCATTCCGGCGGTGAGCTCCAGCCCTGGGCTCAACTCAGCTTTCCACGGAGGGACCCGCGGTGGGACCCGCGCTGGGCCAGGCCCGGAAGCCCAGGCTAGAGGTGGCCGGGCACCCCCACCGCAGGGCTGAGTGGGATCCTTGGCAGGGCGCTCCCTGCCTCCACCCCTCTCTGCGGAGCTCGGGTGGAGCGCCACCGCCTCCCCCAGGGCCCTGCGAGTTAGCAGGAGGCACCAAGTCTTGTAGCCCTGCGCGCTTTCAGCTCTTTGCTCCTAGCCCGGGGACCCTCGCTCTTCTGCCTCTTAGCCACCTGACTTTGTCTCCACTGTGGCGCGGGCTTTGGAGACGCCTCACCGCCCTAAATGCGCACAGGTGTGTGTCAAGCGTGGGAGAGGGTGACACCACGTGGCGCGACTTTCGCTGTTCCTGCGAGGCGCGCTCCCTTGCGCCAGTAGCCTACAAGTCAGAGAGATGAAAACTTGCCGCTACATTCTCAGGTTCATAAAATACACGTCACCATGGGAAGTTAGCTCCCCACCCACCTCCGTCCGTCCCTCTACGCCCACAGCAGCACGCCCCCGTCCCCCCCCCCCTCCGCTTCACCTGTGGCCGGCGCGCCCTCCTCTCCTCCTCCCCAGCATTTCCAAACATCAGGACCTCGAAGCTGGGCTGGAGTCCCCGAAATCCCCCTTACCTGAGGATTGTCAAGTTTCCAGCCTTGTGAGGACCCTGGACTCATCAAGGAGGGTATTATTGCTCCAGTGAGTTCCCGAGACCCGACCATGCAGCTTTCGAGAGGAAACTTAGATGGTGCGCACACAATCTCACGCGGGACTCAGAGGGTGGCGTCGCCTTACATCCCCCCCCCCTACCCGCACGCTTCCACTGCCACGGGTCCGACTGGTCGCGGTTGCCCGCCAGGCTAACCAGGGGCTATGGCGGGGGAAAGCGACAGCTCCCTAGCTCGGGAAGAACGGCGAGGGCCAGTTTGGGACCTGGACTCACCTTGCTCTGGTCGCCGTCGGACCAGTCAGACCAATAATTCAGATCATCGTTGGCTTCGATTTCTTCTGCAAATAGTTGAGTGGAGACGAGAAAAAAGACTGCCAAGGCCACGAGGATTTTCATGCTGGATTTCTGGGAGGAGCAGGGAGAAGAGACTGAGAAGGGAAAAATTACGTACATTGGCGGTGGCTATCCAAGAGCTAGGGCAGCAACAACGTCGGTCCCACAACGGAATTAAGGGCTGACTGAACCAAGATCAAAAGCCTAAGGGCTAAAGTCCCACCTGTACCCTTTAGGAAAAAGAATCATACCCCAAAGCTTCTCAAATCCTCTTTTTCCTGGATACCAACTCCACCAGCCCCCAGTCCACCAACCAATCCACACCTTCATGCCTGGAGGCTCTGCAGGTGGGAGACAAAGAGGGACTTCGGCAATTGGGCCACTCGTCTCCCTGCTGTCCCCCCACTGTCCCTCGCCCCAGCGGGCCCATCCAGCGCTGCTAGCAGCCACCTGGATGGTATGAGCGGGGCGGAAAGCCCCCTGGCAGGGCGCAAAGCCCCCTGGCAGGGCGCAGACACTTACTGCGGCGGACAGACCCGCAGGGTTCCTCTGGCTGGTCTGAGCACACGCACGGCGCTGCGCGCTGTCTGTCGGTCGCCCGGGCGGGAGAGGAGAAGGTCGCAGCGCGCTTTCTGCCTGCTTGGGGCCGCGCGGTATTTATACCAGCTGCACGAGCCCGGAGCCCACGTGACACGCTCCCCCACGCGACTTTCTGCTCAATATTTAATTAGCCGCCTCCTCTCCTTTCGCTTGCGTCTGACTGAGAGTTTCCGAGACGGTAACCCGTCGGTGCCCACAATATGTGGACCCAATTGGGTTCGAAATGACGCAATTTTAGGAAAACCGAGATCTCGCCATCCAATCCGCAGAGGCCCAGTCTTCTTCCGTGTGCAGAGCTGACGCCCCCTCCCCTCGCCTTCTTCCGATCAGATCAGGGTTGCATGACACCTGAGATTACTCATCAAAACTGAGCAAAGTGACTCATTCCTCGGACTTCGGCAACTTTTCTGTCTTTGGGGGACGTCAGGATAAGTTGCACTTTTTAGGATGGCCACATACCTTCAGGTACTGAGATGTCGGCAATCGTACGTACTAAGAAAGGCGCACTTCAGATGGAGGGGGCATTGTTTTTTCTACTCCCCTCTGCAATGTCAAGTGTTTCTGAGATACAACATCTTCTGCGAGCAGGGGCGTCCTACTACTCTCACATCAGCTAGAATACCTGCTGTTCTTCAGCATTACAAAGGGATTTTTAGTATTGTGGTCCTTTGGACGATGGAAGCAGATTTATTTTACATTTTTGAGAAAGGAGAATTTGAACAGGACATGCACCTAGAATTTGTCAGTGCCACTCTAGGGTATCTTTTGTTCTGAGATAGTAAAGTCCTCTTCCCCGACACATCTAGGAGCAGGGTTTGGAAGAGGACGCGCTTGTGCTTCTCTCCTGCCCTTTCTTGCTAAGACTCTGAAGCCAGCAAAATGGTACAAGATTTTTACCGGGCATCACTAAAGGACTCTATACAGATCGTTCGTAGATTTCGTATATGAAAATAAATGTAGTGAGGATGCTAAATGGGTGGTCATTGACAACATGAAACTGTTAGCCTAATGACATCTGTACAGAAATCACAGCTTTCCATGAAGCCATGGTTTTGCAGAGACATTTCTTTCATCTTTAAATGAATTAAATGGCATTCCTTGGGTGGAGTTGTTTTCTCCTCTTAGTATTGTATTTCTCAGTTAATTCTGATGTTTTGGGTATAATGCATAAAAGAAGTAATTTTTGCAACTTATAATAAGCCAGTAATTTTTTCCCTCTGATAGTTGTTCTTTTTAAAATAACCCTGCATTTTGAAAGTCTCATGTGTCTATCTCATTTTTAGGCCTAGCTTTACAATGAGAGGCATTCTAATTTTTGTTTTTATAACTTTTTATATAGAAAATTATAAACATACAAAAGTAGAGAGAATCATTCACTTGAAACAGTTTGCAAGTTTCACCTACAAACTCTTCATATTTCCCCTCCACTCATATTATTTTGAAGAAAATACCAGACATCATTTTAACTAAATAGTTCAGCATGTCCATATCAGTGATAAGGATTTCTTTAAAAAATAAAAAAAGAACAATGACTTTTTTTCACCTAAAGCAACATAAAGTACTTCTTTACAACATTAAATATCCAATGGTTTAGATACTGCTATTGTTTCAGAAACCCCTACCCCATTCAGTTTACTAGTTTAAGTCAGAACTGTGATGAAGTTCATGCCCTGCACTTGATTCGTTTCTCTCTAATTTCTCCCCTACTCTGTAGTTCTTCTCTGCCCCACTGTCCCACCCTAACCCCCTTGCCATGTATGAATAAAACTAATCAGTAAAGTGCACTACATTCCGGAATTTGGTGATTGCCTCCTTATGGTTTCTTTGAACTCGCTCCTCTCTCCTCCTTCCCGTTAGTTGTGTGGGGAACATGGGCAGCTTCATCCCCTGTGAGCCAAGGCTACTTTACATGTGTTGTTAGGAAGCACATGGTATCTGGTTGTTTATCTATTGATGATCATTAATTAATTCATTAGTACTTTCAAAATAGTGTTTGTATTTTATCATTTATTATTTTTGTTACCTGGACTGTTTCTTCTACATAAAAAGAAAATTTTTTTCTCAATCGTTTAACTTCTTCATGACACAACAAGTACAAGAAAGATGGGATAAGTGCTTGATTACTTCCCTTTACTAATTTTAAAAAGAAGTTGGTGAGTTACCACATTCAAATATGTTTTTTTCCCAAATATTTTAGGATTATTATGACCTCATGGATTTAAACACATTTAAAGTATTTCAGTCCATCAGAGAAAGAAAGAAGCAGGTCTTCTTCTAACTGATGCTCAAATGATCCCATTTTTTTGGCCAGCAGGTGACATTTCCAATGGGCTCCTCAGACTTTGATGTACCTTAAGTAGGCTTTAATGACTTTCCTGGTTTTGGGTAGGGCAAACTATTCCAGGTTTAACCTGTGTTTTTTCCATCTCAGCCCTACAGTTTGCATTCAAATTTGAATTAGAAATGATCATTAGAGCCCTGGCTGGTGTGGCTAAGTGGATTGAGCGCCAGCCTGCAACCAAAGGGTCACCAGTTCAATTCCCAGTCTAGGGCACTTGCCTGGGTTGCAGGTCAGGTCCCCAGTTGGGGGCGCATGTTCTCTCTTTTTCTTTCTCCCTCCCTTTCTCTCAAAATAAAGAAATAAAATCTTTAAAAATGATCATTAGAGATTATAATCTGGGCATTGTGGGTGCACATTGCTGCTGAGTTCTTTATTGTTTCAAGGCCAATGAGTAGAGTTGAAAATCTGTGTATGTGTGTGTGTGTGTGTAAAATTGTGAATGTATACTGACACTTTCTATTCAAATCTAGACCCTATAGAGCCTTTCCATGACCTCTTCTGTTTTGCATCTTTTCTAACATGCCAAAGAGTTCCAGTTCCCAGTGACATTAGCATGATTATTCACTTGCTTCATCCCAATATATAATGCCAACATGACCCACTATATGATTATTAGAAACAGATTGAATTTTTATTTGCAATTTTTTGTCTTTAAGATATATCACATGAGCTGGGTATGTTTGACCAATTTACTGTGTTTTAAAGTCACTTTAAAAGTTCTTCTCTGTGTCATTATGCTACCAACTCTCATGCACAGAGTTTTATTGGCTTATTTTGCTCTTGAGTTTCAGGGATTTTTTTAAAAATTTAATTTCATTTTTAAATTATGTAAAATACATGGTTCCAAACTCAAGCATTCAAAACATAAGGCAGGTGAAAAATGGGTAGCTCTACTTCCTGTCCCTGCCACCCTTCCCTCTAGTAGCCACTTCTTCTTAGTGTTTAGTGACCTTCTGTTATTATTGTCACTTCTGTTCTTACTTTAACATAAGCAAGTAGGCATTCATATCCCTTGCACCCTGTAAAATTCTGTACTTGAAGTGGGGAGTTTGGGATTATGTACTTATCTCTGTTTCTCAGTTGTTGTTGTGGTTTATGAGGTAACAATCAAGATAGCTCTTGCACAATTTCTTCCCTGTTACCTCAATGTAAGTAGGTGTATAATTGTTCAAATGCCGTATGTTGCAAAGGTTCCACAGTACATAATGCAAAAGCTGTTCCATAGCATTGAGTAATAAATAATAATGAGATAAAATTGATTAAAGAATACATTTCCCACTTTTTCCATCCCATTTGTTAATGCGGACTCAGTGTTCTTAGTAATATCATGCAGTTACTGACACTCTCTCCTTGAGCATTGCAGAGGTTGCGACCTTTATATTCTTTATTTGTTTTCTTTGGGATACTTGTACTTTTTATTTGTTTTTATTTGGGATATTTGTAGTCTTTATTTGTTTCCCAGAGCATCAAATTTGTGAAACAATACATTTTACTAAAATATATGTATAAGAAATAGAATAGTAAAAGGTAAGTAGTTAATAAATCATTTTTATGTTTGTAAATTTAAAACTCTAGAAAAGTACAAAGAAAAAATTAGTATTACCCATTTTCTCATAACCCGGAATGAACCACTCTTAATATCTTGATATGCAAGTACTGCTTACAATTTTGAAAGGCAAAATAGTCATCTGATTGTTGTTGTAAAATAAGATGCACTCTTTATAAAAAACAAAGCAATGAAGAAAAGTACAATAATGTATTTTTTAGAAAATTAGCCCAAACTCAGAAATTGCCACCCTTAGCATTAAAAGAATATCATTGTGAATATCTTTCTATCATATTATATGGTTATAAAAGTAGAGTGGTAGGCAGGTAAATAAAAGTTATAAAAATGGGATGAGACCCTCAAAAATATTTTTAACGAAAGATAATTATTTATATTTTGTTTGACTTAAATAGCAGAAAATCAAAAGTAAAAAATGTTTATTCACCACAAGGTATTGTTTTCCATAAAAGAACCCATTAATGTTAAACAAAAAAATAAGATTTAGGAATAAACATCAAGAGGCTAGCAGGTAACATTAAAAAATCAATATTTAGATAATATCTATTTATTCCCTGGTTTGAATGATGAGGACATTGGCACTCAAACTTTCTCCCATCTCCCTTTCCCCCGCCACCTCCTTGTAGTTACATGATTATTTTAACATTATTCGGGTTTATAATACTCACATTTAGTTTTGCTGCCATACTTTTGTTAGTTGTTTACTCTTTATTTAAATAACTCATTGTTCACTACCAGTTTTTTTAACCCAGCTCTGCCATTCTTGAGTTTCTTTTTACTTAGCTTTTAAATGGCTGGATGTCATCATCAAGCAACTGTTTTTTCCTTAAGAAATGAAGCGTATTGTGTCCCCTGAGTTCTTTCATGGTTGTATTGTGTCCCCTGAGTTCTTTCATGGTTGTGAGTGTCCATTAGTGGCTTCTAAGCTCAAGTGACCTCTAGATTAGTTATGTTTTCAAATTAAATTCTGTGTTTCTCAGGACGTTATGGACATTGTCCATTTTGGAATTCAGTGCTATGGAGAATTCACAGGCGGAATAGTTTTTTTCCATGCTTGTAGGTAATATTCTTTTGCTTTTTTCCCCCTTGAGTATCTGAGGAATTCTTTCTTTGTTCTTTTTTTAATATATTTATTTATTTATTTATTTATTTATTTATTTATTTTTAGAGAGAGGGGGAGGGAGGGAGAAAGAGAATGAGAGAAACATCAACGTGCAAGAGATACATCACTTGGTTGCCTCTCACAAGCCCCCAATCGGTGACCTGATGTGCATCCCAGGCATGTGCCCTGACTGGGTATCGAACCTGCAACTTTTTGGTTTGTAGGACAGCGCTCAGTCCATTGAGCCACACCAGCCAGGGCGCTTTATTCTTGATATTTAATGGTTTAATTAAGGGACATGCCTTATTGTTGATCATTCATCTAATTTCCTTGGAGTATCATGAACTGTTTTTGTTTTGCAGATTGTTTTATTTCTTCATTTTAGGGAAGTTTTATTGTATTATGTCTTTAAATATACCTTTGGAGCAGAAATCCCACTTCAAGAATTATGGGTTTTTAAAATCATATTTTCTAATATGTACATAAATATTTTAATCTGTATGCTATCTCATGTCTATAATATTCTTCCAAATTGGTCCAATTCTTTGCCCTTTCTGTCTGCATTCACTTGGATTATCTTAACTGTTTCCTCTTTGTATCAGTAATCCAGTTTTGTCTATTCTGTACCTTCCTGTTACTAATTTACGTATTATTTCCGTAATCAGGTTGTATAGTCCCCTATTTGCTTGCATAAACTAATAATTTCCTTTTTTATCTCACTAATTGCCTTATCAATTTATTGGTATGCTCTTATTTTATTGTATTTATGTTCTTGTTAAGATATTCTTAGTGTGAAGTAATTGAGGGAATTTTCTTTTGTTTCCTGAGTTATATTTTCTTCTAGGTCAGTGGTAAAATGGGTGAGTTTTGAGCAAGCACTACCAATTTTAATACTGGCTTAGCCATTTGCTAGCCCTGTGACCTTGGATAAGTTACTTAAGCACTCTCTGCCTTAATTTTCTAATCTGTCAAATAGGATAATAAATGATAATAAACAGTACTTTCCTTGTAAAAATTCTGTGGGGATTAAATGAGTAAACACATGTGAAGTGTAAAGAAGAGTACCTAGCACATGCAATAAATGTTAACTATTATTCTAGGTGGCTGTCTGTGTGTGTGTGGGGGGGGGGGTTAATTTTATGTGTCAACTTGGCTAGGCTGTTGTTCCATCAAACACCACTGTAGATATGGCTGTGATGGTATCTTCTAAGATGTAATTAATATTTAAATCACTAGACTTTGGGTTAAGCCACTAGTCTCCATTATATGGGTGGGCTTCAGCCAATCAGTTGAAGGTTTTGAATGAAAAAGACTAAGGTCCTGCAAGGAAGAAGGAATTCTGTCTCCAGACTGCCTTTGGACTCAAGACTCAACTTCTTGCTGAATGTTCAGCCTGCCAGGCTGCTCTGTGGATTTCAGATTTGCCAGCCCCACAATCCTGTGAGATAATCCCTTAACCCTTAATTGATTCCTTAAAATCAATCTCTTTTCCACACACAATACACATATCCTATTGGTTCTGTTTCTCTCGAGAATCCTAATCAAGTGTGTAATAGAGTTGCACTGTTTCTGGGCCCTTCTCTGCAACTGGAGGTTGCTTGGGTGCCTCTGGGCAGACAGAATGGGAGTGACGACTTGACTTCATTCTTAGAGTTTGGGGGATTTTTTTCCCGTGAGGAATTTTGTGTTCCTTTCACTTTTCTTAGCCTCAGAGAGGGCGTGGGGACTAGGATGAGGCGCTGTGTGGTCTGGAGACCTAGGTTGTGCTCTTTGTCCTGAGATGTGCAGTCTTGTTCTGCGTCAATTGCTGGTTTGGCTGGTCTGTTCCTTTCTCGTGAGGTTGTCTCTTGGACTTCAATCTCTGTGATTTCTGTGTGGCCCTCCACTCCCCATAAAGTCAATTCTGTTGTTCTCTTTTCTAGCATAACTTGTTTTCCTTGCATTTTGGAAGAAAATAATGATCCACCAACTCAGTTTTCTTCTCTCCGTGTGAAGCAACATTGAGAATTCTCAGAACTTTGTCAATTTACCAGTAAAACTTTTGGAAGGTGAGGACAAGGAAAAGACTATAAAGGCTCTGGGGAGCCAGGCAGTGATGGGCCTTTCTGCTGGGTTCTAGAATTTTCCGTTTCATTGTCTACAGGCTCTCAAAGATTATTGCATTAATTACAACTCTTGGTTTATTTGGTTGCCGATTATAGATTTTCTTTGTTTTCCTGGAATTAAGCATTTTTCCATTTCATGAAAAAGAGCTATCGCCATAGAAGGAAAGCCAGGGTTACAAGGTTCTGCACCATCGGAGGTAGGCTAGAGGGAATTTTAAGCAGTTCTACTCAAAACTAGGTAGTGAAATCATGGTTTCATCAGGGAATGCCAGTCCCCTGTATCTGAATGTAACTGCTGCTCTTTGTGTTTCATGATGCTGCATCTTCAAGAGTTTCGTGTTTGTGTTGCTGTCCTTTGTCCAGAAAGCCCCTTCTCATGGGAGACTCGCTAATTCAAAAAGACACCTGCACCCTGTGTTCACTGAAGCATTATTTATAATGAACACGATATGGAAACAACCATTGTTCACCTACGGATGATTGGATAAAGAAGATGTGGTACATATGTACAATGTAATACTTCTCAGTCATAAAATAATGAAATACTATGGAAAACTAATTTTAGTTCCTTGTATAGTAAAGTCAGAAGTGGGTACATTATTGAAAAAAGGGTACAATATTCCAGTTCCCCAACCCCCTGCACATTAATTCCGTAAGGAGAATTATTTCAATAAACATTTATTTAATGTTTGTCATTTGCCAAGCCAATATAGTCCTGGGAATACACAGATGAATAAGTCCGTTTTTGCCCCAACAAAATCACGAAAGTCAGGGAGGCAGGACACATAATAGATGCTATCATAGAGGAAGGAACATTGTATTATGGGAGTATGGAATGAAATTTCCCTAGATGGGATGGGGTGGAATGGAAGGCACTCAGGGAGAGGGATGCCTTAGGTATAGGCAGGGAGGTAAGGATGTGCATCAGACATCTGTGGAGAAGCTGGAACCACGGGGGGAAATGCTGGAGGGGGCAGGCATTGGGACCTCAAACCAGATGAAGTCGACTGATATCAACTGTTTTTTCAGTCTAAACATCAGCAAATTCTATTAGCAAGCAAAAATAACTTGCTCTGGAAGGAAAGCAAAGCTCGCAGCTATTGTTTTTCACCTAGTCACTGGTGTTCTTGAATAAAAAAAATAGGAATTTGATGGTTTTTGAACTACTTACAGTAGTTGAGATGACAGTCTTTAAAATATTTTATTAAATGTGTTTTCCTTCCATTGCTTCTGAATGCAGTTAAAGAATTCACATTGTATATATTTGCCAAAAGACTGAAAGTAATCTCCTTATTCAACATGACTCTGCAGTCCTAAAACAATAAGCCAGACTAATAAGTCTACTGAAAATACTCCTAATCAGATATCAGTTTGGTTAAACTGGATCCTTAAAGGTCAATAATTCAATTAAAATTAGGTACAGTCTGCCCAATTGTCTTAGCAAAATGTCAAGTTTGTAACACGTCACAGGAACACTAGTTAAAAATCAGGAAATAAATCATTTAGACTAGATTAATGATGAGAATGTTCACATTTAAATTCAATCTGGTACCCTAAGATAGGAAAGTATGTGTTTCAAAGTCAAACTGAGAAACCCAGGGGTGGAGCGATACCTTATTCATCCCTTTCTTTAGGCAGTAGTTTAATAGTTAGTCTGTCAGGCCATTGACTTTGAACTCTTTGCCAGCTGAAAGTATAGTCTACCCTGGACCCTTTCCTTCCTGATTACCCCAGGCCTGTGAACACTTTGCCATTTGGCATCAACAGCCCTTTGGCTGACATGGCTCTCATTGATGTCTCTACTAGTAAATGGATAATGAACTCAGACTACCTGATTCCAGAGTCCATGCCACTAGCTCTTACCCCCTGTGTTGACTGTATGGCTGAAGAGTCGATGTCATTAATGTGCTCAGTGTCTGGGTAGGAGATGCCTAAGGGAACGAACCATCTATTCCTGTTTTCTAAGCTTTATTTCTGAATCAAATCAAGTCATTGTAAAACTCATTATTTGGGTTTGATTGTTCCTACTTCCTGTAAAGATACCATCACAGGCATACAGTATAATGTCTTAAACTTTAATTGGGAGTTTGTATAAAACATATTAGAATTTTTAATATAAGACATTGCTTATGAGGATTATATATATATATATATATATATATATATATATATATATATATATATACATATTGAACAGCTTTGAGAGTATGTAGTTTATTGTGGTCTTATTGTTCCTAATATAAAATACTCTGAGATTTGTTTCTTTTATAATTCACTCTTTCTCCCCTGGAATGCTGATATGTTTCCTTATATCAGATGGGAGCTATATAATCCAACATTTTCACCTCTCCCTAGTTTTTATTTTATTTATCTTGGCTATCAAAGAACTCAGAACTAATTTTTAGATTTCATTGTACTAACTTTCTGGTCTAGTCTAATTATTCAACATTTTCTTTTAAAATTTGGCTCTTCTAATATTTTAAGGTCTCAAATTTTATTATTTATATCATTTATTTATTGTAAACAGCCTCAAATTATATGTATGTATATCTCTCTTCAACCAAAATACCACATGAGTTTACATTTCTTAGCATTTTTAATTCTAATAACCCTGGACCAAGTCTTTATTTTATCTTTATATGTGATTTTAATAATTTGTTAACAGGTTTCCCTGATTTCTTACATCTCTCTCTCTCTGACTTACCCAGAGCAGCACAGTTTATAGCACAACTCTAGTGACAGTTTTCTGCTCTTCAAAAGTCTTCAGTAATTTCCTATTTTTCACTAAAACAACTACAATCTCCTTAGCTCATTACTTATTAAATGCGATTTCCTCCCATTGCTTCTGTGTACCATTAAGGAATTCACATTGTATATATATTTGCCAAAAGACTGAAGATAATGTCCTTATTCAACATGACTCTGCAGTCTTAAAGCAATAAGCCAGATTAATAATATTAATTCCCTGATATGGATTGAACCTAACTTTTTAGGCTTTTCTCCTCCTAGTCTTTGTCTTTGAAACTTACAATTTAGCCCAACTCGACTATCTGTGGTCAATCTAAATGGTCTGGCCAGAAACCTGAGTTAAAGTGAATTTTCCCGTCTCTTTCATCATTGTTCCCCGCTTCATCCAATGCCTCAGTTAGGATCCTGACTTTCAAATGTATCTAGTGTATACCCACTTCTTCCCGTTTTCCTGCCACATGTGAATCCAGGCCACGACGATGTCTCCAGAACGACGTCAGTAGTCTTCCACTCCATTCTCCTCATAGGAATTATAATGAGCCCTTCAAACACAAAGAGCACCACGTTGTACTTTGCTCACAACTGGAAGGGGCTTACATAAAATCCAGACACCTACCCTGGCCTTCAAAGCTGTGTGTGATCCAGCCCTGCTTGCTTCTGCAAGCTCATTTTAGGCTTCTCTCCTACTCACTCTCCTTTAGTCAGAGCAGTGTCCCTTCAGTTCCTTGAGCACGGCAGTCTCTGTCCTGTTTTTGCCCAGGTCATATTTCTGCCTAGGGTAGAAACTGGCAAACTACAATCATAGACCAAATGTGGCCCACTGCTTGTTTTTCTCAATAAAGTTTTACTGAAGCACCATCATGCACATTTGTTTAGATATTACCAGTGGGCGCTTCAGTACACTGATGGAACTGTTGAGTAGTTGCAATGGAAAACAAATGGCCAGCAGAACATGAAATATTTATCTTTGTTCTATCACAGAATTTTTTTTTACTTCTATGCTAGAGTATTTATCCCCTTGCTCTTGGTCTTTTCTCATTGTTAGGTTCTCACGTTAAATATCTCTAGAGCTTCAGAAAGGCTTTCCCGATCGCCATCTCTAATAGCTTACCTCCTAAATTTTCTACCATCGTACCAAGTTTGCGATTCCCTTATATTCACACAGTTGTGCTTAAATGTTGCTTTACTGTGACTGTATATTTTCTGTTTTCTTTTATTGGAATATAAATTTCTTAAGGGTAGAGAACATGTCAGTTTTGTTCTTTACTTTATATTCAGGTCATAAAATAATGCCTGATCGTGGTAGGTAATAAATGTTAACTAAACAAATGAATGAGCACATCCTACTTCTTCACTTCCATTTTTTAAAATCATTTTGCCTTCACTTGGTGAATATATTGAGATTTTTTAGCAGCCCCCTTACTCAGCTTATCTTGAACTGAGAATCCCCTCCCTGTGTACTGCCCTTGTGGACCCTCTTTGTCGTTTAATCGAGTTTCATGAGTGCAATCACACAGTAGTCCTTCAGTCTTTATTTTCGTCTTGAGTTGTTGTGACAAAGCGTTTACCTGAGTAGAATAAAGTGGAGGTCCAGAGAAACACTTCCTTTATAGAAGAGTTACATCAAAATTAAAATTAATTCTATTAAAATTCAGGCAAAGGAAAACTTTGAAGAATCTTTAGTCAAAGCCATATAGCGAAATCAAACTATATTAGCTTGGAGATAATTATCTTATTAAAAAGTACAGAAATGTCTAACTTTAAAACAATAAGAAATACATATATAGCTAAATTTCCTAGAATATATATTGAGATATATACCTTCCCTAATATAGTATGTCCTCAATAAAAAAATATCATTATCAATGGTTCTTTAGTTTCTACTCTGGTCTTCACATTAAGAGAGAAGAGGAAAAAAAACTTTACCACTAAGGATTTTAGATTTGATTGACGCAATTTCATACGAAGATTCCAGAAATGCTTAATTGCTTTATAATCTTATGTCTGTATTTATACTGATAATTTTGATGTGTTAAAAACCATGTAAAAGCTAATTAATTAATTGATGAGTTGTGAAACCTTAGAATCAAGCTCCATGAATTTTTTTGTACATTTGTCTGAAAGGAACACTAAGCAAGGAGCACATGAAGGAAAGCATTTCAGAATACCCTGATAAAACAGCTGGTGCAAACTTCAGTAAGGAGAATTAAGGGAGGGGGAGGCATGGTCAAAGTTATTAGTGGGAAGGAGTTTTGCCCAAGACCTTGGGTATGACAGGCTCTGATTTATAAGCTGGGAGAAGCCTGGGGGACTTCACTGAACTTTGACAGTAGTGTGTAACAGAATGTAAAAGAAATCATAAACTCCTGTCTTGGGAAATATCTAGCACTATTTGTTTGTGCTCCTCTTCAAAGTTTAAGGGGAAACTGAAGCCACTAATGGATAAACCATGGAGAAGTCTGATAGCTCAGTCTAGATGCTTATTCTGTGAACAGAAAGTAAAAAGCCTGCAGCCTTCCACTCTGCTCGTTTTGTGTAGGCCGTGAATCGCTGTTGTGATGTATAAAAGTCAGTCAGAAAGCTCTCCCTGAATGCAATTACCTGGAGTAGCAAATATATAAAATCATAGCTTATTATTTTACGTCTGTGATAGCCACAAGAAGAATCAATAGTATTATGAGTAAATGGATTTCTAATTATAAGGAAGTAATTTAAGTAAAGGTCCAACTGAACTCAAGAGACCCAAAATTGATTCTCCCAAAATTAGCAAATAGCATTACCAGTTACTAGGAATTCAGAGGAACATTTAAAAATTTATTGCCAATCTCTTTCCTATTTACTTCATTTTGGATTCTTCTATCATATTTCTACAGTACCAATTAGAACGACTTCTGGAAAAAGGAAGTCCAGTTATTTCTGGTTTTCAAATTTTGTTCCAGTGGCAGATTTACTTCAACTTTGTTCTACCAACATCACTTAAGTATGTGCTAAGCATACAGAAGAAAAGTCACTTTAATTACTCTATCAATTCCAGTTTAATGGGATCTTGCTACTTTAAGCCATATAATAGGCATTTTAAAACTTTGAGATTCATTGGTGACTAATACATATGTACTTAGAATCTATTAGAGGTTGTAAGAACATTAATAATGGAAGGGAACACAGATATTCAGTAACATGGACCTGGTTAATAGAGTGTTTTTTAAAAATATTATATACTAGCTGTTTGACCTTGGGCATATAACTTAACATATAATTCTCCCTGTATGCATGTGTATGTGTGCTTAATATACCTACATTGTAAGTTTTTTATGATGATAATGTGAAATCATATGACCAAATACATAATAAAGAGCCTGGAAAATGATACACAATAAATTGCAATCATGACCATAGCATCACTACTTATTCTACATGTAGTATTCAGGTGTTCTAGGGGGAAGGTGGACTTCACTGACAGACAGCACCTTGGTAAGGACACTGTTTCCAGGGACTGGTTAGCTCTCTATACTAAATGAAATTAGCTAACTCAAAACTCATTTTTTAAAAGCCACATTCAATGTACCTTTATTTTCTTATTACGTATATAAGCTTGCAGCACTAGCCTGTATTTTATGAATACAGGTTTCATATGTTTAGAAAACATAATGAAGGCGTAGCTCACTTTAAACAAACTGGGACTGAGAGGTCAACAATAGCAACTGCCTGAAAAGGCTGGGCCATATAAGAATCTAAAGAATAGTGACAGTAATGATAGTTATTTTTTATTGAGTGCTTACCAGTTGTCGGGTTTATCGTAAATGTGTTACTTCATTATTTCAGTACCCCTATAATGTGAATATTATTATCAGTTTCTTACTGTCAAGGCAACTGAAGCTTTGAGAGATTAGTTTGACCTGAGATCATGAAGAGACTAGATGAAGGAGGCAGGATCTGGGTAGGGTTGTTTTATGCTCTACACGACACCACTGTCCCAGACTCTGGAGCTACAGCTATAGTTATCCAACTATAACCTGTGCTGTTACACTGTCAGGCATGATTTATCTTTGCATCGACATCAGTTCTTGTTGCTGAAGGATGCAGAAGCACAAAGTAGTGATGCATGGGTGTGAAGCTGAGTCCTTTGACTTTTATTTAATGATATTTAAAAATTTTTATTTGCACATTTAAAAAAAGTGTGCATTCCAATATATTTAAAAAATTTATTTTTATTATACTTTTTTCCATTACCATTTATCCCCCTTATACCATCCTCCCCCTCGCAATCACCACACTGTTGTCCGAGTCCATGAGTCCTTTTTTCTTTTTGCTTGATCCCTCCACTCTCTCCCAGAACTATCAGCCTGCTCTGTATTGATGAGTCAGTGTCTATTTTGCTTGTTAGTTCGGTTCGTTCATTAGATTCCATCTGATTGATTGAAGAAGATACAAACAAGTGGAAGCACCTACTGTGTTCATGGATAGGAAGAATTAATATCATTAATATGTTCATATTACCTAAAGAATTCTATAGATTCAATGCAATTCCTATCAGGATACCAGTGACATATTTTACAGAACTAGAACAAATGTTTCAAAAATTTATATGGAACCACAGAAGGCCCAAAATAGCAACAGCGATCTTAACAAAGAAGTTGGAGGAATCATGCTACCTAATATCAAACTATACTATAAGGCCATAGTAATCAAAACAGCATGGTACTGGCATAAAAAAGACACATAGATCAATGGAACAGAATAGAGAGCCCAGAAATAAATCCAGTATAAAATAGTTTGAACAATACGAAAAAATGGATCTCTGATTAAACTTCATTGTACAGCCCACAGAACACCTTAGACCAGCTTGGTTTTTACTTGAAATTCACTGTGTTCCCACCCAGCTGCTTCTTCACCAATGTCCAAGCACCTTTTCTTTCCTGCCAGTCAGATGTTCCTGGGAGAGGCACATCTTTCTTGTCAGTAGTTCTTTTTTTTTTTTAAATTACATTTTATTGATTATGCTATTACAGTTGTTCCAATTTTTACCCTTTTCCCCCCTGCACCCAACACCTCCCAGTCCCTCAGACAATCCCCACACCATTGTTCATGTCCACTGGTCAAGCATATAAGTTTTTTGGCTACTCTATTTCCTGTAGTACACTTTATATACCCATGGCTATTCTGCAACTACCAATTCGTACTTCCCAATCCCCTCACCTCTTCACCCATTCTTCCACATCCCTCTCCCATCAGCAACCCTCCAAACACTCTCCCTATCCATGGTTCTGTTCCTGTTCTTCTTGTTTGCTTAGTTTTTTAGATTCAATTGTTGACAGATGTGCATTTATGGTCATTTTATTGTTCATGGTTTTGATCTTCCTCTTTTTCTTAAATAAGTCCCTTTAACATTTTATATAATAATAGTTTGGTGATGAGGAACTCCTTTAGTTTTTTCTTGTCTGGGAAGCTCTTTATCTGCCCTTTGATTCTATTCGATAGCTTTGCTGGGTAGAGCAATCTTGGCTGTAGGTCTCTGCTTTTCATGACTTTGAATATTTCTTGCCAATCCCTTCTAACCTGCAAAGTTTCTTTAGAGAAATCAGTTAAAGTCTAATGGGAACGCCCTTGTAGGTAATTAACTTCTCTTGCTACTTTTAAGATTCTCTCTTTTATCTATTACCTTTGGCATTTTATTATGATGTGTCTTGGAAGAGTCCTCTTGCATCCATCTTGTTTGGAACTCTTTGTGCTTCCTGGATTTGTACGTCTATTTCCTTTACCAAATTAGGAAAGTTTTCCTTCTTTTTTTTTTTTTCAAATAGATTTCCAATATCTTGCTCTTTCCTTTCTCCTTCTGGCACCCCTATGATGCAAATATTGGACCTTTTGAAGTTGTTTACACTATCCTTGTTTTTTTGGATTCGGTTTTTTTCTTGTTCTTATTGGTTGTTTTTTACATCCTTATATTCCAAATCATTGATTTGATTCTTGGCTTCATCCACTCTACTGTTGTTTCTCTGTAAATTGGTCTCAATTTCAATTAGTGTATCCTTCATTTCTGACTGGATCTTTGTTATGCTGCTGAGGTCCTCGGCAAGTTCCTTAAGCATCCTTACAAAGTGTTTTGAACTCTGCATCTGATAGATTGCTTATCTCCATTTAGTTTAGTTTTTTTTCTGGAGTTTGATCTGTTCTTTCATTTGGGTCATGTTCCTTTGTCTCCTTGTTTTGGTAGCCTCCCTCTGTTTTTTTTTTTTTTTCTATGTATTAGGTAGAGATGCTTTGACTCTGTGTCTTTTGGTAGTATGGACAAATGTAGTGGGTGTCTTGTAGGGTCCAGTGGCACAGCCTTCCCTGTCACTCAAGCTGGGTACTCGAGTTGTGCCCTTTGTATGATCTGAGTGCACCCTCCTCTGGTAGTTGAGCCTTGGTTGCTGTTGGCAGGTCAGTGGGAGGGATTTAGCCAGGCCAGTCAGCTGCAAGGATTGGCTGTGACCACTGACCACCAACCTCTCCTGTCTATGGAGGATCAGCTGTGCAATGGTGGTGGTCCTCCAGTGTGGTCTGCAGCTGTCCATTGGTTGTGCAGGCACTGAGGTTTCCAAGATGGTATAGGCCAAGGTCAGCCCCCACCTGTGTTTTCCCTGGGGCCACCCTGCCTGAGCTACAAAGCAATCTGCAGGTGGCTACTGCTTGTGCTGGGCTGGAGGCCCAGGTGAAGCCAAACTGTGATCCAAAACTGGTTGCTGCTAGTGCAGTGCCTGGGGCCACTTAGCAAGAAGTGGGGGCTGGGGGCTCCCTGAGGCTGGCTGTTATTTGTTTTGAAAGGATTTAGGAAGTTGTAAAGCCTGAGACAAGACCTGCTGTTGATATGAAAAAGCCACTGTTAACCTCTTGGGTGGGCAGGTAAGTTGGGTGGGAGGAAGCCTCAGGGGATCTCCAGGGTGGGTCAGACTCTTAGCCAGGTTGATGGAGTCTCAGATATGGCACTCGCCTGCCAGCTCTGTGGCCTCTGCTTGCTATTCTGTCTGGGAGAAAGCTGTCTGCCAGCTCTCGTCCAGATGCCAGACACTTCAGCGCTTCTCTGTATGCTACTGGGCCTTTCAAGCTGCTACCCTGGTGCTGTAGTTCAGAGGGCATAAGTCTGAATAAGTCTATGTGTGAGTTCTTTAAGAGAAATTGTTCAGGACTCTAGCAGTTTCTTCCACCAATTCTATCCTCACTGGTTTTTGCAACAAGAAGATGGAGACTTATCTTCCTGGCACTGGTACCCTGGGCTGGGGGGCCTGGCGTGGGATTGAGACTCCTTGCTCCCCAGATATCCCTCCCAAATTTTATCCACCACACGTGGGTGTGGGACCAGCCTGTTCTGCGTCTCCACGTCTCTGCTTTTCCTACCCATTTGGATGGATGCGGTTTCTTTAATTCTATAGTTGTTGAACTTCCATTCAACTTGATTTCTGACAGTTCTGAGTGGTGGTGGTTCTATAATTTAGTTGTAATTTTAATGTGGTTGTGCAAGCAGGTGAGCCATGTTTACCTGTGCCTCCATCTTGACCGGAAGTGTCAGTAGTTCTTGATTCTTTGATGTGAAACAGTAGCACAGTCATTAAAATCTGATCCAGCCTCTTTGCATCTTAACAATGTTAAACAGCTAAAGGAGATAAAATAAGAAGGAGATGCTTGTGGAATGTACAGTGCATATTTGCCCCATTTCTCATTGGGATTCACCTATTTGTTTCTCCATTTCAATTGTTTCTTTGGAAGGTTGTGAGTTTTTCTCTTGCCTTCCTGCCATCTTCAATTTTGGCTTATGGAATTTCTCATTCTCAGCCAGATCAGAACCAGTCTGATCAGGTTTGTCTGTCACGTTTCTAGAGAGAGGGGAGCCAGGCAGGCGAGTGAGCAGAGTCCATGTTTCAAGTCTCCTTTGACTTTTAAGCGCTTACTGGACAGCAAAAAAATTGGAGAGAATAGAAATAAACAATCTTTAGCAGTTTAAAGCAATGTGCTGTATTATTGCCATTCTTACTAGTAAGAAATGACTCTGTACGTGGTAAAGCATGTGTGTGTAGTTGTATAATTCTTTTTTTTTTTTCTTAACAATCTCACATCTCCTCCTCTTCAAATTCCTGGTTGGAGTTTTAGCCCAACTGACCCTTCTCAGCTGCAAAGTCAAGAGCATATACTCTTGTTCTCATTGTGGAGCATGACTAATGGAAGGAAACACAGTCAACAGGTCTTACTCATGGCCAAGCCTCAGCAGTCTACTTGATTTATCCCCAGTTGGATAGACATGAGAAATAGAGGAAAGGTTACAATGGTGGCATTAAGTTCTAACCTCCTGGGGTTCCGTGATGGTTAAAAAGCAACACATAAAAAGGAAGTCATTATTCTATACACATTTAACTTAGTGATGTATGCCCATTGCAACTCAAAGTGGCTGAAAGAAAGCAAGCAAAAAGAAAAAAGAAAAAAAAAACAACCCAACCAAAAACTCTTTGCCAAAGCTTTACAAAGTTAGTAACATCATTCAAAATCTCACATACACATGTAGATATTTTTCTCCTAAATTTTTTTTTATTTTAGTTAATGAACTTTTATTGAATTTCCTGGAGTATCATTGGTTCACAAAACCATACAGGTTTCAAGTGTACCTCTCCACAAAACATCATCTGCACACTGCATCATGTGCCCATTGTCCAAGAAAAGTCTCTTTCTATTGCTACTTATTCCCCCTTCTCTCACCTTCGCCTAGGCCCACCCCTCTTTCCCTCTGGCTGTTACCACTCTGGGCGGTGTCTGTGTGTTGTATATTATATAAATGTTTTTTGCTTAATTTCTTCACCTTCTTTCATCCAGCCTTCAACCCCCCTCCCCTCTGACAGCCGTCAGTCTGTTCCATGTATCCATCCCTCTGTTTCTATTTTGTATATCAGCTTATTTTGTTCATTAGATTCCACATATGAGTGAGATCATATGGTATTTGTCTTTCTCTGACTGGCTTATTTCACTTAGCATAATATTCTCCAGGTCCATTCATGCTGTCCCAAAATGTGAGAGTTTCTTCTTAATACGGCTGGGTAGTATTCCATTGTATAAATGTATCACAGCTTTTTAATATACTTATCTACTGATGAGCACTTAGGCTGTTTCCATATCCTGACTACTGTAAATAATGCTGCAGTGAACACGGGGGTGCATATATTCTTTCAAATTAGTGTTTCAGGTTTCTATGGCTACATTCCCAGAAGTGAACTCTGTAGTGTTATCCACAGTGGCGGCACCAGTCTGCATTCCCACCAACAGTGCGCTAGGGTTTCCTTTTCTCCACGTCTGAGTCAGCACTTGCTGTTTGTTGATTTATTGATGAGAGCCATTCTGACAGGTGTGAGGTGATAACTCATTGTGATTTTGAAATGTATCTCTCTGATGATTAGTGGTGCTGAACATTTTTTCATATGTCTCTTGGCCATCTGTATGTCCTCTTTGGAGAAGTGTCTATTCGGATCTTTTGTCCATTTCTTAATTGGGTTATTTGTTTTCTTAGTGTTGAGTTGTCTAAGCTCTTTATGTATTTTGGAAATTAACCCCTTATCAGATGTATCATTGGCAAATATGTTGTCCCATTCAGTGGGCCCCCTTTTCATTTTGTTGATGGTTTCTTTTGCTGTACAGAAACTTTTTAGTTTGATGCAGTCCCATTTGTTTATTTTTTCCTTCTTTTCCTTTGCCCACAGAGATATATTGGCAAAAATGTTGCTATGAGAAATGTCTGAATTTTTACTGCTTATGTTTTCTCCTAGGATTTTTATGGTTTTGTGTCTTACATTTAAATCTTTCATCCATTTTGAGTTTATTTTTTGTGTGTGATATAAGTTGGTGATCTAGTTTCATTTTTTTGCCTGTATCTGCCAGGTTTTCCCAATACCATTCACTGAAGATACTGTCTTTCCCCATTGTACACTCTTGCCTCCTTTGTGAAATGTTAATTAACCATAAAAGCATGGATCTATTTCTGTGCTCTCTATTCTGTTCCACCAACCTATATGACTGTTCTGTGCCAGTATCACGCTGTTCTGATTACTATGGCCTTGTAGTATAATTTGATATCAAGTAGTGTGATACCTTTAACTTTATTTTTCTTTCTCAAAATTGCTGAGGCTATTTGGCGTCTTTTGTAGTTCCATATAAATTTTTGTAATATTTGTTCTAGATCTGTGAGATATGCCATTGATATTTTAATAAGAATTATGTTGAATCTGTAGATTACTTTGGATAGTATGGACATTTTAATGTTGTTCATTTTTTCTGCCCATGAACATAGTGTTGCTTTCACTTATTTGTATTTTCTTCAATCTCTGTCTTTAGTAAAAGATATTTAAAAAAATTTTTTTAAATCCTCACCCAAGAATATATTTACTCATTTGAGAGACAGAGAGAGAGAGAGAGAAAGAGAGAGAGAGAGAGAGATGTAAGAGAGAAACATCGATCAGTTGTCTCTCACGTGTGCCCCAACTGGGGATCGAACCCTCAGCTTTTTGGTTTATAGGACCATGCTCCAACCAACTAAGGTGCCCAGCCAGGGCAAAAATATATTTTTTAGAGAGTAAGCAGTAAGGCAATTAAACTCTCGAATAAACTCCTTCCCATCCCCCCAAAAAAGAATGAGAAAAGAAATGTTATCTTATTGATGCTTCTACATTGGACAATATGTATGTAGTCATAATAATGAAGACATTTTTTAACTTCTAAAACAATGCATCAACAGAGCACAGAAAACGAGATTATGGCTACAAAACAGCATTCGTGTTATCAATCTTGACAGTATAAAATTAAAAGTAAGGGTGACAGAACTTAAGAGTTGAAAGTAGGGTGGAGGAGGGCTGAGAGAACATCAGGAAAGCCAGTATCTTACCACACTAAATGGCACGTAAAATGTGTCACCTATAATGGATGGAACCAGGACTCCAGTTGGTGTCTAGTAGCCAATAATGAAAAAACAAAGCCATCCAAATTGGGACCATGCAAGAAGGGGAGGTAGGTGATTGTAAAGAGACATGAATCCTTATCTATATCATAGCAGGAAGTTAATGGAAAATACCAGGAACTGATCAGACAAAGCGCTCACATACCATATTACTTAGAGAGATACCAGGAGCCCAGGAGAAAATGGGCGGGGCTGAATGTTGTGGCAGATAGAAATGGGGGTGGGGCCTGCTACCTGCGACTAGTAGGACTGCATATATGACCGTGACAAACAAATATTGAAAGTTAGTATTGTAAAAGAACTGTTACAGAAAACACCGTCTCATTATATTCCTTTAAGTCCCTCTGACACTTCGTTGTGTGCATAAATAAATGTGCACTGGCTTAGACAGCTTTTTAATGTTTATGTGGGCTTGGAAAGATGTTTAAGTAGGCATAAGAAGAGAAGCTTGTCACTTTTTAAATTACGATACAAAATGACCAGGAAAATGTTCCCCTGGCTGTAGGTAGGCAGAAGGGATGAGCAACAGCCCCGAGGGCCTCTATACCTAGAGGTGTCGTGAGCAGGACTAATAGCAGCTGAGAGCTCATCTGGGCCAGGGGGAAGGGGCCTGGGAGCAGGGTGGAGGGGAGGGGGCTATTCCTCAGATAAGGCTGGTGTGGGCTGATGACAAGGCAGGCACCTTTGCATAGATGCAACACCAGGAAGCAGTTCTCTCCTGATGGGGAGGGAGAGACCCCTGAATTGATTGGGGAAACCTGGAATCAATATAAATACAGCTTTTGAATCAGGTGGAATGAAGAATTGAACTACAGATGAAGCTGAGTTAAAGAAAATTGCATTTCTTACGCATTCCTGTGAGTGAGGCCAGTCGGTTGCAGAAGCAGGGGTTGGGGCCAGGCAGTGTGGCTGCAGTGTGCTGCCCTTCACCAGACGCCATGCCACTGCCCTGGGAGGGCAGAGGCTGATATGCCTGAAGATCATTAACAGGCATGGCAGAAAGAGGTGAGTGCCTGAAAACGATGGAGAAATATTTGGGGAATTTTAAGGAAGGTGTTGTGGGTTCCTTAGAACTGTGGGGCTGGGCAGACTTGTGTAGAAGAGATACTGGTTGAGCTTGGCCTTGAAGGAAGGGTAGGATTTAAACCTATCCTAATTTTATTTTATATACATAGTTTAGAGGCAGAAATCTCGTTGATGTGTACTTACGTATCCCATTATGGGGATTAAATAGAGAAAACTTAAAATTTAAGTACAAGTAAGAATTCTTAGTTGTTATTAGATAATGCATGTTTTTTGCAAAGAAATTACAGGTACACCTCAGATATTGCGGGTTCAGCTCCAGAGCACCACAACAGAGCAAGTATAGCAATCGAGTGAGTTGTAATCTTTTTGCTGGTGGAGGGTCTTGCCTTCAGTTTGTAAAATGCAACACCTGTGAGAAACAATAAAGGTAACTGTGGTTAAGCAAGGTGTGCCATTACTAGAATACTCCTTACAAGACGTATGTGCAACTGGAAAATTGGAAGTACTCCCAGACTACGTGCACTGGGAGTTTTTGTCATTGGTGGCAAATCAGACAACACATTAATAATTCTTTGAAGCTTCTATAGTCAAAACAACAAGCTGGAAGTTTCTTTTGACTTCAAAGAATTCTTAAAATGAAAATCATGTTTTCTGTTTTTGTAGCTTGTTAAATGTGTGTTTGTTGAAGCAGTCTAAAAAGAGAAAAGAAATTACTGTGTCTTATTTAGGGGAGAAGAGTTGCTTTTATTCTACTGTTGAAACAAATTTAAACATCCTACTTCTATATTCTCTTTGGTGTACTATCTTCCAATTCAAAAAGGAGAGAAATGGGAAAGTTAATGGATGTGAGAGAGTAGGGTTTTGTATACCTACGTCTGGCCTGCCTCTGCTTGAGGTCCACAGGCAGTTTTAACTAATCTACCAAATTTGGGGCCAGTGCAGCTGTTCTGTTGTTAGCTCTCAGTCTTGGCCTGCATTCTTGCTTAGCGAATCTAGAAGTGATGTTTTCTCCGAGGGTGAAGCTAAGCTGGGTTTATCTGATACTAAAATTACTCAGTAAAATGGCAACTAACCAAACTAGGATGTCTTTTATCTTTCCAACTTCATTCTTTTAAACATTTTATTTACTTAGACAGAGGTGAAGAGAGGGAGAAAGAGAGGGAGAGAAACATCCATGTGAGAGAGAAATATTGATCCCTTGCCTCTTGCACACGCCCTGACTGCCTGGGGACCAGGCTGCAACCCAGGCATGTGCCCCAGCTGGGAATCGAATGGCAGCCTTTCATGCGGAACAATGCCCAACTAACTGAGCCACTTCGGTCAGGAACCAACCTCATTCTAAGTTTCTTTTAGAGATGTTATTTATTTATTTTAGTCAGAGGGGAAGGGTGGGAGAAAGAGAGGGAGAGAAACATCAATGTGGTTGCCTCTCGCGCACCCCCTACTGGGGACCTGACCCATAGCCCACGCATGTGCCCTGACTGGGAATTGAACTGGCGATCCTTTGGTTTGCAGGCTGGCGCTCAATCCACTGAGCCACACCAACCAGGGCCACTTGGCCAAATTTAACGTTCTGAAGATCTATGCTAACAGATTTGAGTAGTAGATGCAGCTGTGACTTTGCATGATTAGTGATTTCACTTGAGATATTTGAGCCCGTATACTGTGTGAGGTGCTAGGGATATAGCAAGTGGACAGACATCACCCTTACCTTGACGTGGTCTATATTTTAGTAGGGAAACAGAGAACAAACAAAAAAACCCAATAGATACGAGTGAAACAAAAATGAATACAAATTATGATAAGTACTTCTTAGGAAATTAAAAACTGTGATGGATCCGTGCTTAAGAAAGGATTTTCTTTTTCTTTCTTCCTTTTTTTGTTCTGAGGATATTTTGGCTGGCCCATGGAAGATCAGAAACAGACTGTCATGTAGGATGACATGAGGAATATTCTAGAAGCTGCAAAGATTCTGTGGTCAGTGAGCCATGAAATAGTGGCAGAAGATATGGCTTGAAAGGTTGAGAGGAGCAGATGATGTGGAGTCTTAGGCTGTGACGCGACGTGGCATTGGGCATGCTTTAAGCGTTACGAAAGACACCGAAGGACCACTATAGCAGACACGTTAGTGTCGTGCCCCCTTACACCTTCAGCGTCCTTCTCTTCCCTGTGGTTGCTTTCCCTTCTAACTCTCAACTGCTGTCAGGCTAATGGAACGATTTGTCCTTAAGCACAGAGAGAGCCGGGAGGACATTCCTGAGAATGTTCACCTTGTCCGTCTCCCAGCTCTTGACCATCAACTACAAGTGTCGGGCCACTGAAGCCCAGGTCCCTTGCTTCAGGTCTGACTAGGACTTCTCTGAGTTGAAGTGTGACTTACACTCCAGAGACCTCCTGTGAGATCAGGCAGAAGCTACAACCTTCAGGACTTCCGCTCAGATCTCATCATTCTTGACTCCGTCCCTTTTCCTGCCTATTCCCCCGTCTTTTACAGGTTCCTCCTGGGAACATTTTCCTAATAGGCCCCTTTATATGAATCCTGGTATCCTCAAGGTCTGCTTTTGAGGACTTCAGCCTTAGACAGTCACTCTGCTGTTGTTCAGAGGTTGGATTGTACAAGGAACCTTTAAACCCCACTTCAGCCTCTTCCCGGCTGTGTGTCTTTGGACAAATTTCTTAACCTCTCTGTAACTCAGTTTCTTCCATACAGTCATTCAGTACAGTCATTCAGTGAACAGTAACTGAATGCCTACTGTGTTCCAGGCATTGTTCTAATACTAGGAATTCAAGTGCACAGAACACAAAAGCCCTGGTCCTGATGGAGCTTGCATTCTGGAACTGGGGATAGGGGGGTCAATTTAAAAAACCCTAATAAAGAAACAGCCCACACAAAAAAACATATGGTATCTAAGAAGATGACAACTATCGGAAAAAATAGAGTAGAATAAAGGAACAAGGAATACCGTGGGGACAGAGATGGATGTTGCAGTTTTCAAAATGATCTCTTTGAGAAGATGTCATTGAAGCATGCAGAAATAGCTAGTGCAAGGACTGGGGAGGGGCGGGGGAGGGGTGCTGAGACTGAAGGACAACAGGAATACCAGGATGGTTAGGGCAGGTCAGGGAAGGAAAGAGCAGGAAGAAGTCAAGTCTGAGAGAGAATGGAGGATCCCGGAGGATCTTGTAGGCCATCGTAAAGACTTGGGCTTTTACTCAGAGAAACTGGTCACCTCTGAGAGTTTTTGAACAGAGCAGTGACATAATCTGACTTAGGGTATTAAAAAGTCACTCCGACCGCTGTGTTATGAACAGATTGGGCTTGTAGGGGGCACAAGGGATAGACATTAAAAGTAGGATCTGTATTAAAGGGTTGGGAGGATTAAATAAGCTAAGATATGCAAGTCTTCAAATAGTTTTAGGTATTATTGTTCCTCGATCCTATTTCCAATAGCAAATAGTGACTTTATTGAAAACTCTCTCTGCCTAATGTCACTCTAGTGGAGAGCTGAACATTTACTGGTTGTTTTCCAGGAAAAATTACTAATTAACTTAGGGCCTGGCAAAGAGCAGGGACTCTCCCCTGATCCTTGGCTCCAGACTGCATTCGATAAGAGTGGGCTAGTTTATCTGATCTTGACAGCGGATAGTTGTTCTATTTTGAGATTGCTCGGAAGAAAGAGTGACTTAGAGTCTAGTTAAAAAAGGAGAGGAGAGTTACACATGGGCAAACGTTGCTTACTTCATAATTTCCTAGGGCAAGTTTAGTTTGAATAATTCAATGACTAGTTTAGATCATACTCGGAACAAGGAAAAATTACTTGGAACAAAAAAGGACACAGGACACTTTATCTTTTAGGTTCAGTATTTCCTGTTGTGTTCTGGAGTCAGCTTTTTAAAAAAGAAGATGGTGGAGAACAGACCTTTATTGCAAATATGAGGGCTTTTTGACTTCTTAAAACCTAAGTGTAAGTGTTGGGTCAAGTTTTTCTATTCTACGATATTTTGTTAATTGATTGAAAGAGTTCTTTTTCTTCAAAGAACAGGAGCTGTCAATAGTTGGCCAAATACCCAAGTGTAGAGTACAAATACAAATGCTAAAGGAATTCACAGATACTGATAGGGGACTTAAGAGTTGGAAAATTTCAGTTTAAGTGATAGCTAATAAGTTTAGTAATCAATGCGTGTAAAAGCTTTTGTTCCAGGAACTGAAGGTATGACCCACCCTGACTCCAGGAGATCATAAGCAGTCCCACCTTTGTTCCTCAGGAGGACTGCAAGCAACTCAAGATGATATCTGAGCCATTGTCTTCCAGGGCAAGATGGCCATGCCCAGGACAAGAATGCTGAAGTCATTTTTTTAATCCAATTAACATTTCCCTGAATTTCAAAGCCCCTCACCACACCTTGTTTATTCCCTGCTATAAACACCTTGGCCTGGAAAGAAAAGACAACATGGTCTGTGAGGGTGTGAACCCACCATCTTCTCAGATCGCCGGCAGGCCATCTGAATAAAGTGCCCATAAAGATTCAATCCCTGTCTCTGCTTATTGGGTTTGGTAGTGACAGGCAGCCCGAACTCCGGTGTCTTTTCTGGCTTCAATACCAGAAGAATCACTGTTAACCTGACCAGGCCCCTAACCTTGGGTCCATGGCCAGAGCATTGAGTTAGAACTTGAAGGAAGAAACTGAATGTGTGGAGAGGTGATAGGTCATTCCAAATGCTGGGAGGGACTCAGGGTAGGATGGAGAGGTTGGGATGAAGGAAGCTTGTAAGGGATGACAAAGCACCGTGTTGGCGCTATGAAAAGTACGGTCGGGGCTCTGGCCGGGCAGGTCAGCTGGTCAGAGCGTTGTCCCAATGCACCAAGGTTGTGGGTTTGATCCCTGGTCAGGGCACATGTAAGAATCAGCCAATGAACGCATACGTAAATGGAACAACAAAGCAATTCTCTCTCTCTCTCTCTCTCTCTCTCTTCCTTTGCCTCTAAAATCAGTAAATAAAAATTTAGAAAAAGAGAAAAGTACAGTTGGATAGATGACTAGAAACCAGCTAACACTGGGAGGACGGTATTTGCAGAAACGCCACATCTGTTTTCACTGCTAGAACTTCAGATTAAAGATGCACCAATGAGCACTTTGGCCTCAGACCATAAGCTTCACTTAGGAGACAGACATGATCTAAGAGGGAAATAGACTGGGTTTTATGACAGTACATTCTCAATGAAATTATAAGAGTTAAGTGAGGTTTAAAATCAGTGTAAGGGGCAGTGCAGCTGGAACACACTATGTAGAGTGTCACAACAACTTGAATGTTCGTAGAACAGATTCTTGTTTTTGCTTGCTTAAGATTTTAAAAGTTTCTCGGGTTTCCACTTATTTTGAAACTCTACATTTAAAATGTAAAATCCTTAGAGCTGAAGACCGAGGTCTGGCAGTCTTTCGTTAGCGTGGACATTGGTGTGAGTGATCCGCTTGAGACTCAGTAAGAAACGAATGTCCTATATATCAGTTTAAGAAATTTTGTTTTCTAAAATTGTTCCTTTTTTTTCTTTTCCGCTAAAGAATGTTTTCTGAAATATTTATGAGGGAGACCAGTTGTAATTTATGGCCATATACTCTGTTACAACATCGATTTATCAGTATTTTATCCCTGATGACACCAAGTCCTGTTAGCATCCCTGAAGAGCTCATCAAGTGTCTGCTCTACTTTGTCATTTAATGACAAGACCCAAATATGTTATTTCTGCATAATAGTTCCTGGAGCAAAACAAAACGCTACTATTCAATGGAAAATGTATACTGTGCGACTGTGTTTGCTTCATTCGGTACGGCATTTCCAGGACCTGACAGGTACAGAGCTTTCAACAAAGGCTTGTTGAATCAGTGAATAGAACACGTGGATGAATGGATGAGTGAATAAAAGAATGAGTGAATAAACTCCCTGATAATTGGCTCTTCCCCCACCTCTAGACACAGTTTATTTAGAATGTCAAGCTGTATTTATTGCCTTTGGACCACAGAGCTTTCTTGACATTTTTCTTTATACCTATTTCCAAGTTTTCTGGAATGCTAGTTTTTTATGGGTGGAATGATATATTTTCAGTGTTTCCTTGATACACTTAGGAGCCAAGTAGGAAAGTTGACAACCTTTTCGACATTTGCAAAGCAGTACGTTTGCCTTCAATACAGGTGCAGATTAGATTTTAAAAGTTTGCAGCATTTTCTAGGAAGAATTAAGTCACTTCAAAGTAATTAGACATGTGGCTAAAACAAGAGAATTCTTGTTCCTAGAAATAGTTTAAATATATTTCAAATGCTTGAAGGTTCTCTCAGGAGGTTCTTTCCTTCCTCCTCTCCTCTTTTCTTCTCCTACTCCCCTCCCCCCGCTCCCCCCCCCCGCCCCACCCATTCTGTTCTTTCTTCTTTGTCCAGTTAACTACCTATATCTTGCCACTGGATCTGAGAGCTTTAATTTTAGAATGGGAATATTTTCTCCAAAGACACTTGTCTGAATGAAAAGAAACATACCTCCCTTTTTTTATGAGATTTTTTTGTGAATATTTATTTATTCATTGTATTTATTTATTTTTAAAAATATTTTTTATTTATTTTTAGACAGAAGGGAAGGGAGGGAGAAAGAGAGGGAGAGAAACATCAACATGTGGTTGCCCCCCACGTGGCCCGCACTGGGGACCCGGCCTGCAAACCAGGCATGTGCCCTGACTGGGAATCTAACTAGTGACCCTTTGGTTTGCAGCCTGTGCTCAATCCACTGAGCTACACCAGTCAGGGCTAAGAAATCTCTTAATCATGGGATTTTCTGAAATTTAACCAGCATGCCTTCTTGTTTTTGTAGCTCCTTCTGCATGGTAACATGGTACGATCTGCCATGCTGTTAGAAAGTTGTGGATTTTATTTTCCCAAGTCGAGTCAGTGACCAACCAGCTGTGTGGGAGTTGTTTCTTACCACATTGTTTTTCACAACCAGGAAAACCATGACTCAGTAGCCTCATGGACAGTCTTGCTAAACGACACAGGAATGGTGAGAAATGATTTGGTACTTTTCCTAACCCTCGTTTTTCCATTTTGCTCGATCATTTTCCTGACATCTTCTCTTGCAGATGACCTTACTACCTCCTGCACATCCTTTCCTCCCTGTTTTCCCTCGTGTTCCCTAACATTGACTAGCCTCCCTGCTGGATAGAGAAGAAGCTTCACATCCATAGACGTAAAAACTGCTAGTGGAGGAAAGCGAGAGGTGGGGGGGGTGCCGCTGCCCATTTCACACCCCACCTAAATCCACAGTGGGCTTTATGCAATGCTAGAATAGGAGGCGCCTTGTGCAGTTTCACCTGAGGTGCTTAGAAAAGCCTGCTTCCTTCATTTGGTTTTAGTCATAGGTTAATACAAGTCGCCAGAGTCCATGCTGGATGTCTTGAGGATGTCAAATCTGTTGTGGCTGTCCTCTTGTACCTAAAAGTGGAGATTGACATGCTCATAAATTTTGGAAAATGTCACCTGTAAATGATATGATGGAGATAAGAGATGAAGAGAGTTTACCTAGGGGACCCAGGGAAGACCATGTGAAGGTTCAGACATTCTCTTTGAGGGTGTAGCTATCCTAGAGGAGTAATTTACCAGAGCATTATTTGCCACTAACAACTTATTCCTCACTAATGCATTAGTTACTTCACTGTTCTAGAAGCACAGAGAGTAGACTCCTAAGGGGGCAGCTCTAAAGATGGAAACCTTTTAATGGCTCAGGTGGGGTAAGGGAAGAGTATTGCCGGAGGAATTGGCAAAGGAGCAAGTGACTCAGGATGTAGGGTGGCACTGGGGAGGGAGGGTGTGGGGCATGATGGGGGATGCAGTCGGGGGGAGCCGGGAGGGGGAGATAGAAGAGAGCGGCGAGGAGCAGGTTGAGGAAAGAATTGTTGGAACTCCCCGGTTCTGGTTCTGCCCAGGTCATCGTCTTCACACCAGCGTGTGACTGGGGGCGGTAAGGAGCTGTGGATACAGCTCCTGCTTCTGGGAGAAAAGCAAATGAATGTAGCTCTTGCCTCTTTATATGATCTTTTATATAAGTTCTTTAGGCTGCTGCATCACCATCCTGCAGGAAGTAGGCTGTTGTAGCAGCGATCAGGACATTTTCAGGGCATTCAAAGGTTGTTTCTCAGGAGTCATTTTTAAATGTCTCAATACTCCTTTGATTTTTACATTAATTGATGGTATTTGAATAGATGTGAAAGAGTTTTCCTGTAGGTGATATTTTACCTGCTTTTTAATGTAAGAACTGTAAAATTCATGTGTGTCTGGCAAATTGACCAAGTCATTGAGGGAACTATTATTGGTCCTGTTGAGACAGAATACCAAGTGGGTGGGGCTTTTGGTCTGATTGAGTAATGTACTTCATGAAACCTTATAATAAAATGTGCATTTTCCCAGTTTCATGATTTTTGGTCTCTCTTGAGTTAGTGTGCATGTATTTACACAGAAACACCTCCAATATTTCAGTTCTTCTGTTATTTCTCATGGAGTATGGTTTTTCTTCAATACTTGAGCCAACAGTTGGAAAGATATGTTAAAGCTTGTAATTGTTTTCTATGTTTAATAACCTGAATTTGGGCCAGTTGTTATTAATGTGGATTTGAGGAGAATATGAATATGTCCATAACATGTTGGAATATAATATATTATGCCTCGAGAAGTCGTCTAAACCTACATTTAGACCAACATTTGAAAAGTGTGGAGGAGGGGGAATCACCAGTGGGAGGAGAGAAAACCTTTCTTCTTTTTCAAAATCACGTAGGTTGATGTATTTTATATCTTCTTTTAGTCTATAGCAGTGTAGGCCTGATAAATATTCATGAAAGAAACAACCTAGCACATATTCCTATGTGTTAATAAAAGTTATGGAAGGAAGACTCATTTTATGATAAATATAAAGCATAAATAAATACAGATCCATCACAATAAGATCTAGACACCATATACGAACACACATCCCTGTTTAATATAATTGCTGCCAACCATTGTTACTGCTAGTATTTCATGTGTATGTGTAAGACAGTGCTATGCGCTGCATAGAAGGCATTTGCTGTTCTTTCTAGATGTTTGTGCTCTTCTTATATTTGGTGAATTCTAACTCCAGTGAGATCTACCTTCCACTATAAAAACAGAAATCTCTTGTCAATCTTCTGTTTGTTCAGAGGGCAGGGATTTGACCATTTGACTTAGGCTGCTCTGCCAGTCAGAAGCTAGTGGTGAAAGGAAAAGGAGCCAGACAAAATCCATTCCATAGACAGCGGAGATTGCTGTGTCTGCCGTCTCCTGAGAAAGTGGTGGCAGAGGGTCCAGTGGTAACCCCCAGAGCCCAGTGTTGGGGTCGTCATTGCTGTCTCTGCCTGATGAGGGTGGACTTAGTGACTTCACATTAAAGGGGCAGCATGCTGTGGTGGTTAAATGTGGTAGACTTCAGAACTGAATGACTACGATTGACCGCTTACCAGCTGTGTTGATCTTGGGCCAGTTACTTAACCTCTCTGTGCCTCAGTTTCATATCTGTAAATTGGGGGTGACAGTAGTAGCTGCTACCTTGGGTTATGAAGATTAAGTCTGTTAATATTTGTAACATGTTTAGAAAGGTGTCTGAATCATAGCAGACACTTCAGCAACAGGAGAAAATTTCTCCAAATAAGCAAGTTTCAGAGTCAGGGAAAGCAAATAAGATTGATTTGTGTTTCCACGGCTGAGACTAGCTTATTCTACATGCTAGTTATATCCATTGTTCCCAAACTGCATGCTAAGTAAGCATCCCAAGGCACAGGGGTGTGATAGGATATTTTAAAATTTTGAGAGAAACACAGTGATACTTAGTATCTGTTAGAGATCATGAGACCTATTAGCTCAAGGTAATTAAACTTTCATATATTTTGACCATATAAAATCCTTGCAAAGCTGGATTTTTGGCAGATCCTGTGATAAAAAGCAACCACTATATGCAAAATTAATGTAGCACAGGAAATGAATGAGTAGCATTTCTCATCTTATTCTAAGATTTGAGAGGGTGTGCTGTGCCCTGTAGATGCATGTGCTCCATTAGTGATTTTGTCTACTCAAGAATAAGAAAAAAATATCGTTTCTTTCAACAGCATGTACTATTTTTTTTCAAACAGCCACTACTTTGTTAGGATGTAAGTGTTTATTAAGTTATTTAACCTTAACTACCTAACAGAACCGTTAGGTATTTCTTTGGATCCAAAGATACTGTGTCAAAATGACCATGACGACAAGGACACTGTACTCCAAGAAAGTGTGGGAACTTCTGAGTTACACTTTCAGCAGCAAGGAGAAGTCTCCAATTGGGGCTGTTGTTTCTGGAGTAAGGAGAATATTCAGGGCCAAGTGGAAATCACTTGCGATTCCCCTTCCTATGGAAACAGAAACCTGAAAGCAATAGCCCATCTCTAGGGAGAATTGCAGAAGCTGTCGCTGTCATAATGACTTGAAAGATGGAGGGACAGTGATGCTCACAGAACCTCTATTTATCTCCCTTGTTTGGCCAGTATGGGAGGCAGATGGGTCATGAAGAATTATGGCCTGAGTTTGTAGGGGATTTATGTCTACTTCTATCAATTTCTGTGACCATTACCACCTCAAGATTACATTAAATCAGTTTCCAACTAGAAGATTTTTAGCCAATTCGAGAAGGTAAATTCAGACAATGATTCCTGGGAGGCTTGGCTTGAGGTTATACATCTCCCAGGGCCACTGCTGAGACAGGTAGTTTCTTGCTATACTGGATTGGCTCTTGCCAGCTCGGCACCCCTGTCATCAATCCCTGCTACGTTCTGGGTGAAAGTTTACCAGTGAGAACCACGTAGAAAAGTTGTGGATGAGGCGATGAGGTGGGAGCTAGTGTTACTGGACGGTTGATTGCGCAATGGTGAGACACCGCAGTGCTGATTCCCACCGACACTGCAGCTGCTGCCGAGTTCTGCACAAATCACAGTTGTGGGGGTGTTACAGACGTCTCCCAGCTCTGACACCCACCTTGCAATTCCTTTAGGGTCTGGGTGCACAAGGTTTCTGAGACTTCCCTCCTCATCCCTTCCCCATCTTTGGCTTTTCCTCCCAGGCCAGTACTTCAGGCTGAAGTGATTACTGACTGTTTCTGTCATCCTTCGGGGATCTGCAATTGGTTCTCTGATCTGAGTAGGTTTTTTTTTTTTTTTTTTTAAGTTTTATGTATTTATTTTTAGAGAGAGGGGAAGGGAGGGAGAAAGAGAGGGAGAGAAACATCAATGTGTGTTGCCTCTCACGTGGCCCCCACTGAGGACCTGGCCCACAACCCAGGCCCTGATAGAGAATCGAACCGGCAACCCTTTGGTTCACAGCCCATGCTCAATCCACTGAGCTACACCAGCCGAGGTGGTCTGAGTAGGTTTAAAGGTATTAATGACCCCATGATCAGCAATAAATGGAGATCTGGTCGCCCATGGCATCAGTGGTGTGCCATTAAGGGGTATGTACAAGAATGTGGCCACTTAATTTGGAGGTTCGGATTGACAGACAATAAAAACCCCAAGTCATATGTGAATAACTAAGCACTTTATTAAGCAAGAGCAAAGCAAAAGCAAGAATCAAGAGCATACATCGCCAGATGGAGTTCACCAACACCCGAACATAGATGCCGGGGAATCCCAGAGACAGCATTCGGGGTCCGAATGGGAAAGTTCCCAGCAAAGTGTCCTTCCCTCAGGTGAGATTCCAAAGTCTCACTTTGGGGGCAACGGTTAAATGTGTTTTAGACAAAAGTGGCTATGTGCCAAGGGCCTTGTGTGACTTAACTAACCAACAGGTCCCTCTGGGAGAAGGGCCAGTTCTCCCTGAAGAAACATTTAAATGTTAAACGTACTGATCTCCCGGGGAGAAGGGCCAGTTCTCCCTGGGAGAGAGCACACCTATATTTCATTCTACAATAAAGGTCATGGCTCCGCATAAACAGGGAGGATTCTCAATGTCCCTTTAACCCATCGAGTGGCCAGATACTTGTATGATCAACCTGTGGTCACCTGGAGTCACATGCTGCTAGAAGACTAGGGTGCCAGATAGTTACTGCAACAGAAAATGATAGTGAGAATAAAGAATGTAAGATTTGTGGGGGAGGTTTTTTTTTCTTCTTCTATGTATGCTAGACAACTTAGACAAAGAAAACAATGGCATTGAAACTTAGGTAAAGACCCAGGAAGCTTTCACGTCTTGAAAGAAATGTTTATTTCATGTACTGCCTGGTCTAGATCCTGTAGATGGCTGAATCACAGCAAAATTGAGTTTACAGGCTCCTAAGATATTGAAAATCCCTTATTGAAATTTGGAATATTAACTGGGAAGAAGTGGGACTTGAAGCTTGAGATGGAGACATCTGGACTTCTTTCAAATTCTTCTGAGCCTCCCTTCCCAGTAGTAATATCCTTCTTCCCTTGTTGGAGGAAGTCAGCTTCCCCCTACCTGAAGAATCCAGAGGTCTTACAGAAATGCTGATCCTGTTCAACTCACCTTCCCTGTTTCTAGACAGGACCCAAATTAGAACAGGATCCAAGGAGGCTGCTTCAAAAGATGGTCTGAGAGAAGCACCATAAACATGAAAAATTGCAAGCTTTTGCCAATGTGTACTGGCAGAAACATAGAGAATGTGTATGGAAATGAATCCTGGTTGTGTTAGACCAGGGTGGAAAGAAAAATATGTTGGATTAGACTGAATTTATTGATGTGAATGTGTCAACCAGAGATTCTGGTTCTAACAATCTGCTTGGTTGTTTGACTGAAATCTGGACTTAACGATTTCATACAGCAAGTAAAGATGAAAAGTCAGAACATCCTTGGCAGACTGTTTAGGGAGATTGGATTTATTATGTGCAAACCACTTAGCTATCCCTTAACTCTCACTCCTTTCACCAAGAGCTTTGAAAATACATCATTTTTCAAATAGTGGGGAGACCAGGATCCGTGAAAGACTTTGCAGTGGCTGTTCTCTGCCACCGTGGTTCACCGGTCAGAGTGGAAGCCTATGCAAGTCAGCTGACTGTTGAAGTTTCGGCTCAGGTTCATCTCACAGGGGGTTCAGTAAGTCCGTAAACCCACCTCTTGGTTGATTTCCCCATTACAGAATCCTGAGTTGGGATCAACATATCTAGGAATTAGCAGAATAATTTAGTGACCTGTGGAGTGAGGGCCATTATGTAGGAAAGGCCACGTGGAAGTCCCTAGCATTTCCTCTATGTACCGCAAAGCCAAACAAGGCAGTGTCAGGTTTCTGGAAGGAAGGAAGAGATGAGTGCCCTTACTAACAGTAATGATTTCGCCACATTTTCATTAAGTCCACCTGTTTGGTTTATACAGATGGCAGATGGATTTTAAGAATGTGAGTAGATTATAACTTAATCATGTAATTATCCCCATTGCAGCTGCTGATCCTGATGTAGTTTCTTCACTTGGAGAAAACCAGCAGCTCCTTGCTTTTTCTGCTAGTGTACTACCAGGCAAACTGTATGTTATATTTTATTAGATATATAAATTTTTACTATGTATATATATATTTTTTAAAGATTTATTTATTTATTTATTTTTAGAGAGAGGGGAAGGGAGGGAGAAAGAGAGGGAGAGAAACAGCAATGTATGGTTGCCTCTCACATGGCCCTCATGGGGACCTGGCCTGCAACCCAGGCATGTGCCCTGACTGGGAATCGAACCGGGACCGCTTGGTTCCCAGCCCGCGCTCAATCCACTGAGCTACACCAGCCAGGGTTTTACTATGTATATTTACTAAATGTATAAATATACTGAAATCTTCATATATTTGATTTGGATTCACTAAGGGGAGTGGGGTTGCTGATATCCAATGAGGGCAGAGAGGAAAGGACAGGATGTAGATGTCACCCAAGGGTCCCCCAGAGAGCCTTGAAGTGTTGGGTTGGCCAAAAGGTCCATATGGATTTTTCCCTAAAATAAAAGGCACATTTTTTATTTTTACCAATAACTATTGAGTTGACTATTTTGAGTATATCATCTCTCTCTTGTGTGGTATAACATTGATCATTCTCAATTAATGTCTCGATTTGATCACTATCAACTTCAGCTGGTTTACCTGACTGTGGAACATCATCCAGCAAGAACTCTCCAAAGCAAAACTTCACAAATCACTTTTGACATGTTTGAGCCATCATACTACCTTCTCTATACACTGCACAAATCTTTTGTTGCATTTCAATTGCATTTCTACCTTCCTTGAAATGATAAAACATAATATGCCAAAAATGTTGCATGTTTTCTTCCATCTTCCATATTAAGATGCCTACACAAAAGTTCACCAATATTGGTGTTTGTTTTTTAATGCATGCTGATAGGACGGCTGTCACCAAACAATCTAACAAAGTTGTTTCGAATGGAGTTAAAGACAACTAAGCTCTATCAGAGACATCTTACGGAAAACCAGACAAACTTTTTGGCCCACCCAGGACTTCCATGCACAGTGGTAAATGTGAGTGGGAGTCTAGGGCAGCTTCATGCAGGCAGAACTGCAACAGAATCAGATCCCTCAGGAATAAACTTTGATCTTTTGTTTAACAATAGCCCTCACTGCACAGGTCAATGAACCAATAGCGGGATTCTGCTAATTACTGATTAAATGTTTCTGTCACCTCATCAGGTGAAGACAACAAACAGCTGTGTTGCTGGTTTAAGGCTAAAAACATGCAACACACACTGTAAAAGAAAAATAATAAAACAGTAACTAGAGCTTTGTGACTTGAAGAAAAAAAAGGACTGACGTGAAAATATATGTACTTAAATATCGGTATTTTCCCCATTTTACCCTCTCCTTGTCCCCTGTAATTTTACACAGAGTGTGCTGATGGTGGTGTTTTGATCCATAGGTTACATGTTGTTCGAGTCCCGACTGTGAAGCGGAGGAGGAATAAGCCTGCCCCAGAGATCCGGGGCTTACAGTCAGATACAGTAAACGGTGTACCAGCTTGAAAGTTTGTATCGGGGAAGGTGAGATGCCAAAGCAGTGGACTGTAATCAATACTTTTCATTCTGTTTGGCTTGTCGTTTTTAAATCCTTTTTTAGTTTAGGGGAATTTTCACCAAATAAGTAGGCCTCTCACTATGGAGACCAGAAAGCCAGTTCTCCAACTTCATTGCAGCCTTGTACAACTGTGTGACCCAGGCTCCTCCCGTTGGGTACCGCACACCAGCGTGCAAAGCCGACTCTGCTAGAAAAAGCTGCCGTACAAACTCTATTCTGGCGTGGCGCACAGGTGATACCTCCAGTTTCTGGAGGCAGCAGGGGCGGAGGTTCTGAAGGCTGCTTGCTGTGCCCGGAAGTGCGGCTGTTGCCAGTGCAAACCCGTGTGTCTGTGCTCAGAGGGAGCAGTAGCGCGGTCTGCGGCTGCCGCTCCGCTGCAGGCGGTTAGAGCTCTGGCCCGGTAGCCTCGGTGCTTGCTGTTCTGGACCTCCTGCGGCTTGTGTAGCTATTCGAACGTTTCATAAATTATTTGCATGCTTAAACTAGTAGAGTTGGTTTCTCTCTCTGTTGTTAAACAGCTAAGAATCTTATGATGCAGGTACTTTCCATGTAACATTTCTAATCTTTACAACTGTGAGGTGAGGTCGACTTTATTATCCTCATTTTAGAGGTGCTCAAACAGAAAATAGATAACTCACTCCAGATCGCGATGCTAGTTAGTAACACTAAGGATTTGAACTCATGTTTACTTTTTATACCTTATATTTATTAATTTTCACTGAAATTGATTACCGTATTTTTTGGACTATAAGACATACTCCCCCCCCCAGATTTGGGAGGACAATAGGGGTGCATCTTATAGTCCAAATGTAGCTGAATTATAGTCTGAATGTTATTTATGTTATTAAACTTTTTACCACATTTTTTGCTTCAAAAATTTTTTTTCTTATTTTCCTCCTCTAAAACCTAGATGCGTCTTATGGTCCAAAAAATACAATATGTAAATGTTATATAAATATAGACAATTGTTCTTATATAGATGTATACAGTTGTTAAATTATAAACAATAGTGAGAATGTCAATATCTTAGTAGCATTTCTATCTTGGCTTAATTTTCTAGTTATTTTTACTTATTCAACTTCCTC